>PVHY01001777.1:0-145408 GCA_004024945.1 Uropsilus gracilis
TAATATTCAAAAGTAAAAGAACTTTTATCTCTATTCATAGGCCAAGACAAAAATATACAGTAATTCCCACTCAAAATTACTAAGGAGTTATATCACAAAAATGAATAACGCTGCACTCCCTAGGTATGTTGTGCCTTAGCAAGGTTGAGGGCAGCATATGGCCTTGAATCTACAAATAGCAAGCCTAAGTTCACTTTCCTGTGTGTGTACAAGATTCCATCTTTCCCGTGCCTGCTGTTTCTCAGTTTCCCTCAGTTCAAAATGACCCTGAGGTCAAAGAAGAGTATTTTAGTGTGGCATATCCTGATCTTCTTCATGTTCACAAAATAAAAACATAAAAATACCACTTAAAGAATAGAGGTTCAAGTCTAAAATTGAAAAGAGATATTTGCAATATATACATGCATCAAAGAACTGGGTCAAATATATTTTTTTAAAAAACCTTATAAAACAATAAAATTTCAGGGCAACCACACAGGAAATCAAAATAAGCTTATGAAAAGGTGTTCAACCTGTTCATTACCATAGAAATACAAATTAAAGCCACAATGGCAAAAAATT
Source organism: Uropsilus gracilis (assembly GCA_004024945.1). NCBI lineage: Eukaryota > Metazoa > Chordata > Mammalia > Eulipotyphla > Talpidae > Uropsilus > Uropsilus gracilis. Next base: position 562 of record PVHY01001777.1, read on the forward strand.
ACATCGTGATCAAAATGACTAAAATTGAAAAATCTGATGATGAGTCTTAGGATGTGGAGCAATTTAGCTTTCATATACCGCTGGTGGGAGTGGGAGTGTCAAGGGAAAGCTATTCAGCAATACCTAATAAAGCAGAAAAGAAACTTACACTGTGGCCCAGGATTTCACTGCCAGGTCAGTGTCTACCAGGAAGGTACACACACAAGTCCTAAAAGCACAGACAATAATACTCACAGACATATGAGCTTTAACAGTCAAAATTCAGTACCAAGTAAAACATGGAATACTCACACTTGTTACATACATGTAACAGAAAGGATGAGCAACTTTTTTTTTAGGGTGGTCAGACAGGAAATGCTTGAGACTATGTGGGCAAGAAGGTCTCTGTGCCTTATTATTGTACCCATTCAACCTGGCCTCTGGAGTGGGAAAGTAGCCAAAGACAAGATGTTATGGATGGGTGTGCCTGAACGCTAATAAAATTTATTTACGAAAACAGGCGGCCAGCTCCCTGGGTGTAGTTCACATACTATACAATGAGAACATAAAAGAACCATAACTCCTGAATAACACAGATATGAACCTCACAAACATAATGCTCAGAAAAAAAAATCAGACACAAAAGACTAGTGATTCTATTCTCTGAAGTTCAAATAAACAAGCAAAGCTAAGTCACGATAGCAGTAACTTTTGAGTGTGTGTACAGGAGTCAGGGTAGCGGAGACTACCTGTTCAAAGTGGACTTTGGTGTTCTATTAGCACTAGATTTACTGATTTAAGGGGTAATTTCATAATCATGTTGAATTTGCAAAAATTCATCAAAGTATCTACTTATGCTGCACTTGTCTTTACTTGTACTGCAAGTGAGTAAGCAAAGTAGTATTTATTACAAATAACAGATCAGTAATACAACAGGATGTTTTCTTATTTTCCATTAGCCTCCAAACAGACACATAGCAGCAAGCCTTGCCCCTCACAAAGTGGCTACCTGAAGCCCCCCTGTTGTCCTGTGATGTCTACAAGGCAGCTCACCCTTGGTTCTGAGTTTCAGGTAGGGATCTGGAAAATAAGTTATGATTAGGTCAACCACACAAGTGGTGAGAGAAGAATGCAACACAGAGGGAGCAGAAAGTGACAGATGGGAGGACTAAGAGCTCGGCAGACATAATCTACTGAATATAATCTACTGAATAATCTATATAGAATAGAAAGTAACATAAGCAGCTTAAAAACACAATTCTGAAGATCACCAAACTCGCCTTTTGAGCAAAAAATCAAAAGTTGAGTGAGTAGGGTTTTGAGTAGGTAGGGTTTTTTTAAAGATGGAGGAAGGGATCTGTTTCTAATACAACAATGAAGTCAATCTAAAAGATAAAGTTGACAGGAAATTTCACTTTTACAAATAAGGAAGCAAACCTGACCAGTCTTCACCTTCTAAGCCTGCATATCAATTTCCAGGCCCTGACTGCACTCTATACCACATCCAAACCCATCCAAAACCGTAACTCACTGGTATTAGTCACTGCATTACCAGAGACACGTAAATTCACATTAACCGGTAGGAGTGACTCAGGAGTACACAATACCAGAGAAGGTAACACCACGGACAACACGCAACAAGGATTCTCAGTCCAACGGGAAAAGCTCATATCATGAGTGAAGTAAAGAGAGATGCAGTAAAGAAAAAAATAGTGAAAAGAACTGAAATTCATTTTGGATACTCCATTTACTGTGTAACTGATCCATGCATTACACTGCACCAGGTGCTGGAAATGGGGACAGAGGGCCTGTCTTCATGCAGTTCACAAATCTGTGCATCAACAATGTATCATAAAAGTCACGTAACATGCAAAACTGCTGTGGAGTTACCAGTTAAGAGGATAGAGCTAAAAAATGTAGGAGGAGTGAACTGCAAGTGGGAAGAAGAGGGTAAGGAAAGGGAGTTTCCACAGAGTAAGAGTCCCGGTGGGTTTTGGGTGACTCAAGATGGACACGGTGAATGTGACCAGAAGCATCATCTCAGCAATAGGAAAGTGCGCAAAGGAAGAAAGGCAAGAATGAATGGATCATGTTTGAGGAGTAAGACAAAATTTGAGACAGCCAGAGCATGGTGTACAAGGGCAAACTAAGAGGGTGGGGGCTTGTCAATTACACTAGTTTGAATACTATCTTTTAGGCATGTGGAACAACCAGACAGGAGTAGGGAGGTTCAGAAAAGAATACAAGGAATAGACAGGAAAAGAGAGGTCTCTATATCTTCTCACATAGTCTTGACATATTTCACAAAATTAGAATAAAAAAATCAATCAGTAAATGACACACAATCAGTAGCAAATGAACTACTTTACAAATGTACAGCATAACCATAAAGTATTAATCTTAACCACTATGGAAACTAAGATCTTGACTAGATATAGAGATAAAACAAAGATGCTGAAAGCAGAATGAACTCTCTGGGGTTGGACTTGATCAGCATCATCATGATTCTTAACAATATTTCAGTAAATGGAGAAAGAGAGGTATATATAGTGGATCTCAGTCATGCATCACATGAGGACAGGAATATGTTCTCACATGCGTGTCCTTAGGTGATTTGGTCACTATGAAAACATCACTGAGTAAAATAACACAAACCGAGATGAAATAGCCGACAACTCACCTCAGTCATGTGGTAGAGCCTACTGGGACAACCCCTGTATACACAGTCCCTCATCAACCAAAACGTAGCAAGGGACACATGACCAAGCGTATTGCCTAGCTCTGAGAGAGCCAAGAGGCACTGGTCCCCTAGCAGCAATGAGCATACCCAGATAAAAATGGGTTATGAAAACCTTCCTGAGGCAGCTCTTGCGCCTGCTTGTGACTGTGTGGGTCCTTCTCTTCCTTGGCCATCACCCTCTGTGGGGCCCTGGCTCTCCTGTCCGCCTGTGACTCTGCGTGCCTCTCTTAACCAACCTGCCCTTGTTAGGGCAGCTCTTTCTGCCTGCTTGTCCTATACCGGAGTCCTTTATTCTTTTCTTCTCGTCCCTTTTTATAATAAATCTACACTTTTAAATATCAAAAACAAAAACATTAAAAAAAAAAACCTTCCTCCAATGAGAGGTACTTGGAGAAATTTCTGGCTCTAAATCTGGGGCAGGGAAAGCACCTGTTAAGCCTAGATTGTCTTGTGGTGCAAGAAATTAAGGCAGTGCTCAAAATTTATGGGGATTTATCGAAAGGCTGCTGGAACCAAGCTGAAGGGGCCAAATTTGGGGAAATTTTAAAAATATTTTAACAATTATAATTGATAAACTAAACCAAATGTCCATAAATCCATATTGAGAAAAATAAACACCCAAATACTAAATGGGAAGGTAGGTCAAATCCTATTTGCAGGAGAATTTCAGTTAATCAATGCAGAAACAAAGATGGAAATCTATAGAAAATCATTTGGTCCAAACCACATGTTAAGGCAGAGGAGATCAATCAAAAGCAAAACTAGACCCTAGATTGGATAATTGTCCAGATCAATGTTAATAGGACATTTGACAATTTTTTATTTTACAACAGTGACATAAGATATTAGCATTTGGGAAAGACAGGTGAAGGGTATGTGAAAATTCACCTATTTCTGCCACATCTTTAGCATTATGAGACTACTCAAAATGAGTAATTAACAACGAAAAATGAAAAGGAAGGAAATGAGATTGTGTGAATAATAATCATTCTTAATCCAAAACAGGTTCAGGCCTTTTTTTCTCTTTGCCAAATATTAAAGTTCATAAACTTTGATAAGAATGAAAGGGCTATATACATATAGGTGTAAATGAGAAAAATAATGAATAGAGATTGTAAACAACTAGATAGAACTGGAAAGGAAGCAGATAAGAGTTTAGACATTAAAAATGTGTTAAGTGAAGTTTTAAAAACTAATTTGCAGAGAAATTACAGCTGATAAATGGATGAGGTATTGGAAGAGAGAGCAAAAAAAAATTATCCAGAATGTGTCCCAAACAGATTAAGAGATGTAACCATGAAAGAGAGATCAAGAGACAAAGATGATAGAAACAATAGGTCTAACATCTACCTATAAAAATTACTGGAAGAACATGGAGAAAATCGATAGTGTAAATGACACTGATCCTTGAATCTAGATAGGCCAACAAAACCACCAGCAGGGGAAAAATCAATACCTAGGGACATCAGGATGAAACTGCAGAGCACTAAATAAAAAGCAACCTCAACCATATGAGAAAAGTGAACTACCTACAGCTGAATACCAATTAAAATAAATGTTGCTTTCTCAACAGCAACAATGGAAATCAGAACAGAGAGACAGAGCTATTATCTTTAATGAACAGAGATAATTATCAACCTAGAATTCTATAGCTAGAGACAATTCTTTCTAGAACATTCAAACATTTTGAGGCAGACAACCAAGAGCTTACCATCATCTGGCATATACTAAATTATAATTCATATATGCACTAAATATTAAATTATGACATACATTAAATTATGTTTGTGCAGAAGGAAAATGATCCCAGATAGAAAACTTAAAAGGCAAGACTGAATGGTGATACCTCAAAAAAGGCAACAGTCAAATCAAATCAATGGCTAACAGATGACGTTCAACTTCATTATCATCAGAAATATATATTTATATATATATAAAACAATCAGTGTGGCACGACTACACACACTGTAATGGTTAAAAACTGCATCAGCAAGGATGTGGAAGGAAGGGGACACTCTTATACCACTGGTGGAGAATTAACTGGTACAGAGTTAATGAGTAAGAACTGTTCATCAGTATCCACTGGAGTTAAATAAATGCATATGCCACAACTCAGCAATTCAACTGCTGTATATATGGCCATTATAAATGGACATCTGTGGAGCAAAAAGATGTGAACAAGGATGTTCACAGCTGTACAGTTTATAATAGTCCCAAACTGAAAGCAACTCCAATGTGTATTCATAACAGACATTTAAAATAAATGGTAAATTCCATATAACAGACTGCTGTAAAGATAAAGAAAATATTGCTACAGGCAGCAGTGCCATAATGTCATAACTCTAATGCTGAGAGCCAACCAAGGTGGCACACAGCTTTAATCCCAAGCCTAGGACGGGAAGCTGAGACTGGGAATCGCTTGAGTCCACAGGTGCGAGACTCGCCCAGGGAAACATAGTGAGGCCTAGTCTCAAAAAATAGCTGGGTATGGTGGTGTGCACCTGTAATCCCGGCTGAGGCTGGGGATCGCTTGAGTGGGGTTCCTGGGACAACACAGCAAGACCTCAAAAAAAAAAAATCTAATGCTGAGAGAAAAAAGTCATACACTAAAACATGTATATGTAATTCTAGTCACATGAAGCTCAAAATCAGGCAAAAGTACATGATGACAATCCAACAAGATGTTAAAACAGACTTTTAGGAGGAGACCTTCGATTTCTTGATCTTGGTTTTGGCTACTACATAGATGAGCTCAGCTTTCAAATTCTACTGACCTGCACACTTACCTGTGTGACCTGTACATCATTTTCTTTATGTATTTCATACTTTAGCACAAATTTATTTAGAAATAGAATGACTGGGGAGCAAAGATACTGGCAGGAATATTCAGAAAGGATGGTGTGCCCTTCCCACTGCATCCCATAAGGTAACATGCAGTTCTGATCTGTCGTAATGATAACATTCACAAAGATGAGTGGACTGTGGTAGTATCTTTCTCTAGTGAGTTCTAATAATTTTTATAAGGATTTTGGGGAGGTACTTTGACACTATGTAAAGACACAGCTCTTCATCAAGTTTTAATCAATCTATTCATCCTTATTCATGCATCAATGCATTCATTGATTCAGTGAGTTAAATCATTATTTTTTACAATCCATTAAACTATTACTATAGATCAAATGTAGTCAGTGGAGAACCACACAAGATAGATTCTAGGTCACTGAGACATGACCTTGTTCTCTGGAGTTTTTTGTTACTTTTTGTATTAGATGCTCCAGAGACTTGTTTTATACTTTCCTACCCTGGAATCAGCAGAGGAGTCCTGGTTCCTTTCATTAGCAAGTGATATTTACAAATCAAGATGCAAGTAACAAATGGTATGTGTGCAGTGTTATTAGTTGCTACTGTCGGGCACTGTCAGTGACAGGGTGAGGGAACATGTCTGTGCTTATTATAGGTATAAAAGCATGTATATGTCTACATTTATATCCACAGAACTTTTCAAGAACTCAGCAAGGCCATTACATATAAAGCTTACATGAAAAATCAAAGGTCCAAGAAGAAAGACACTCCTTAATAAGACAGCAGTGAGGAAGTTATCCCATCAACTATAAATAATGACACAGCAGGAACTGTACATTAATATAGAAAAGTTGAAATGTTTAATTAAGATACCTGCAAGCATGTTTATCCATGTGGGAAAAAAATGAAACTGAATCCCTTATTCTGCTCTCTAGATAAAAACCAATTCCAATTTAACCAAAGACTTACCTGCAAACCTTTAGTTAGATCAGATTGCAAAAATATAGTGGACAATGTAAGTATATTTTATGGCCAAAGAATAAGTTAACAACATAAAAAGAAAAAAAAGCAAAACCATTCTGCATTAAGTTAAAAATTTCTGTTCATTAAAAGACACAATAAAGTAAATAAAAGGGTAAGCCACAAATAAGAACAAACAAAATATAAGGATCTAGAACACTCATCTTGCAAAAATCCAAGAGAAAAATAAACACACTATGGGGGGGGAGTTAACATTCAAGTTAACAATACATATAATCATGCTCAGTTTCTTTAGTAGTTAGAAAAATACAAATAAAATGCACCTTCATGCACTTTTCTGCTTAACTGAATCTAAAAAAGTCAGACAACACCAAGTATGTGGCAAAGATAAGGAGCAATGGAAAGATTCAAACTCTCCGGTGGGAGCTGTCCCCTGGTACAATCACTTGAAAACAGTCAAGCTAGCACATATACTACCAAACATCAACCTCACTACTAAATTTACGGCCACAAGGAGAAATGTCACCCAGAAACATATACAACTGTTCATAGCCACAGAAAACTGCACACAACCCAAATCCCACAAGTAGAATAGAAAAACAAAATGTGGTTTGGTTTATAGCAAAATCAGTTAACTGTGATGCTCAATGCATCCCTGTGGAAAAATTCAAGAAGACAATATTCGTAAGTACTTTTTCAGGAAGATTTTGTAAAGATTAGATTACAAGCTCACTGAAGGCTGAGTCAATACCACTTACGTCATTAAAAGCTTCCCACAGTAATTTATGCACCAAATGGCTGATGTATTCAGAACACAAATAATGAAGTCCTCCAAGTCATCAAAACATATAAATATTAGAAGTAGATCTTTCCACCAAAAAAGCAAAACCACTTTCAAATCAAAACAGCTGAATTTAAAAACTTAAACACAACTGCATGAGCCGAATCACAGCAGATTCCACTATCTCCTAGATGAGTGACACTGGTGTCAGCACTGGCTAAACAGGTTGGGGTTCCAACGGGGCACACCAAGGAGCCTCATAACTAACCAAAAAACAAAAGCAAATAGAACTGCAAAGCAATACAAGTTAATAGATTTCAACCATTTGTTAGTCAATTAACTATGCATTTAAATTTGGCAAAGAAGGCCGGGCACGGTGGCTCGTGCTTGTAAGCTTCAGCCTATGAAGCGGCCGGGGCTAGGGATCGCGGTTCGAGTCCCGCCTGGGGCCCGTAGCGAGACCTAGTTCCACAAAATAGCTGGGCGTGGTGGTGCGCGCCTGTAATCCCAGCTACCTGGGAAGCTGAGGCTGGGGATTGTCTGTGGTACCCCGGGCAACGAGAGCCTGCAGTTCCACGGGAAAAATAGCAAGACCTAGTCTCAAAAAAAAAATAAAATAAAATAAAATAAATTTGGCAAAGATATAAACTATTTCTCTTTATCTTTACATGTTATAAGATACTGTACAAGACTTAGAATATTGTGTTTCATATATGGGTGGGAATGCATTCAAAATCACTAAAACATTTGGTAAATCCCATCAATGCTGATTCTAGTTGATTCATCCCTAATCCGTTTTGTTTGCTTTCCAACAGTACCATTTAAAAAAGAGCAATTCCATAGCCCTTAGAAGAGATTACTATTTAAAGCAGAGGTGACAATCTTTGCTTATGTAAAAAGCTACTATACAGGTTAACAGAAGAAATGGAATTGTCATGGAATACACTAGAGACATGTTAAGGGAAACCATTAGCTTTCATTCTCAAGGGTATTTACAAAGTATATCCATCTAACAGTCTCTGAATTTATTAAGCCATAATTTTGCTACACAAATTCCCCATTCTTTCCTTCAGAGAGCACTGAATAATCAGAAGGCAATGTTTGCTTTCCTCTCTACAGCAACAACTGTGCATTTGGCCTGAATTCTAAATAAACACATTCTTTATGAAGTTTCTGAACTTCAGCTAATATACAGATCTTTCCACTAAAAATGAGCATGGAAAAAATAGGCTCAAATCATAGCTGTCATATTTAGCTACTCAAAATGAGGAAGAACAGTCTTTTCAGACACAATAAATTCACACAAACCTCATCATCACCATATATGTGCTGTCATTAAAAACAAAATTGCTAAGAACTTGAAGTATGACTTCAACTGGATGTTTGATGATAAATCAATATCTATGGCCTAAAATCTATTGATACTATTTTAATCAATCACACAGTGCCTTTCTACACTGTGTGTAACAGTGTCTTTCTTACACTGGTAAGCCTAAACGAGGTGTAATGGTTTTTTACGTGAACTTGGCTAGGCTGTAGTACTCACTTAGTCAAATACTAGTGCAGGTGAAGATCTTTTGAAAAGTTACAATTAGTTGATTCCACGTAAAGGCAAGTACCCTCCATAATGTGGACCTCAGTCAATCAGTTGATGATCTCAATCTCAACAACTGAGGTTCCAGAAAGAACTCAGTCTCAAGATTTCAGCAAGAGTGTTTGCAGCCTGCCTGACTTCTGACTTTCCAATCCCACAGCAGTGTCAGTCAATTCTTTCAAACAGAGAGAGAGAAAAAGAGAGGGAGAGGGGGAGAGAGAGAGAGTGTTCCAACTGATTGTTTCTGTCGAGTACCTTGCCGAAGTAAAAATGAGGTTTAATGGTTCATAAATTTGAAGTCATACATGAAAAATAATAGCACTAGCCTTGAGTCAGTTTACCTGGGGAAATAAAGGCTATCATGCTTATCAAAAGACCAGACTTATTCACTAAAAGAAAAGTAGACTGAGAAAGATACTATCATATCAATATAGGAGTGGGGCGGGGAGCAAGGGACAATTCTAACTTGGGGTCTTGAGTATCCCCTATACTATCTGCCCAATGCCGAATCTAGTCACCCCAGCTCTACTTTTCTTAATGTAGAGAAACATTTTTTCTTGCCCTAAGGTATTTTACTCATTTGACTCTCAGTCAGACTCACAAGCTTGTGAAAGGGCTGCAGAATAAGAGCGTATAGAATGGCACTGAAAACATGGGTTTCTGATTGGCATGAGAAACCAGGGGTAATTTGTGGTTTTAAGGAGCATGTGAAATAGGTTAAACTGGAAGAAGGTTGTACATACTAGGAAGTAGCAACAATGAATGGAACTTAGGATACACAATTCAAATGAGAAGACGAATGTTAAGAGTACACAATGAGAAGACGAATGGTAAGAGTACAGGAAAGCCAAGTTCAAGGAGCAAAAGATTCAGGAGAGACTGCAAAATGAATTAATTTGATTGCACACAGAGGACAGCAAAAGTTCATTTGGTTGTGAGACAAGTGATACAGAAAAAGATGAGAGTCCACTGTAAAGTGATTCATTTAAACAGCAACAAAGCCAAGTCTACACTACTCTGTAGTGTATTATATATAGACTGGTTGTAGTTAATATAGAAAAATGTGTCTCTTAATTGTGGTCAACATAAATGTATGTCAAATTCTTGAAAGCCATTTTTTTATTGACCAGGATTACTACATAATATCTAAGTTAGCTAAATTTTATCTTACATGCTAAAAAGTATTTTTAAACAAAAAACTAAGACAGAAAAAATATTAGGCACACGTCAACAAAAAGATTTTCTTCAAATTACTGTGAGAAAATAATGTATACTATCATAACAACAAAACTGGTGAATCAACAAAAGAGAAGTTATCAGGCTTGTTTTCCTCCAAATTTCTATGCAATAAGGAGAGAAAAGGGGCTCATTTAATATGAAAAGGTTTTCAAAAATTTAAAGCATCACACTGGCAAAAGCCACCAGACTACGAATTAGTAGCAACATGTCTGTGGGTATAGTTTATAAAGAAGATAGGCAGAAATTCTACAACCTAAGATTTCTCCATTATCACTTTTATACTAGAGATTGAAATAGATGATATATAGAGCATAGATAGAACTCATAATAGAAACTGTATATTAAACATTTATGGTAATTCTCAACCATGTTAACAGTCGAAATAACTATTAAAGGAAAAAGTAGAACTTCTAAATTACCAAAGTATCCCTTCTACACTTGTCACTAACAAATTAACAAAATAATGTTTGTACACTTGATAATAGGAGCCTGATTGAAAACCTCTCATGGTCCTGTAAATTGAGATAGCACCTTTGTTTTCTTGTTTAAGTTTTTGTAGTTCAATACATTTGACATATAACATTGTATAGATTTAAGGTATACTACATATAATTTGATAAACAATATCACATGACATAACTATAGTATAATTCATTGCTGGTATTCGTTATATTATGCATTAGACTGTTGGGATTCCCGTGTGGGAAAGAAGAAATGAGATGGATAGATTGATAATGATCTGTGAGGTCAGCCCACAGAAGAGGGAGTTGGAAAGTATGTGTCCAAGGTCCGATTTTAATGAAGTTATGAACATCCCTGGCAAGGAAATGATCACAATGAGCTAATGAGGAAGTAGAAACCTGATTTTCAAGTGTACATGACATGCAGCAGGGGGGATGCATGATAACAGGAGAATTCACCTGTGGGGTTAATTGGTCACATGTCTCTTGGGTCATTCCAAAGAGGCTAGAGTCTCCCACAGATGAGAGACGTGCTGTTGACCACCCTCTAGTGTGCCAGAGGGGGCAAAAGATAAAAAGTGTTCTCTTCATCTTAAGACATATCTCTCAACCTGTATCCATGCCCCACATTAGACCACTATGAGTATTCACTATTTGCTGCAAGTTTGTGCCCTTACACATCATTCCTATCCCCCCACCCTCCATCTTCTGGTAAATAATACTACTCTGTTTTTCACAAGTATGATTTTTTTCAGGTTCCACATACATGTAACACCATACTGTACTTGTCTGTCCAAGTTCTCTCACTTGGCATCAAGTGCTCAAGGTCTATCCATGTCCTAGCCAATGACAGGATATCCTCCTTTCTCATGGACCACTAACATCACCACATTTACTGCAACATTATTCCTAACATAAATATGGAAGCAAACACTCATCAAATGATGAATTAAAAAAATGCAGTATATATACCCAATGGGATTGTACCACTAAGAGTAAGCAATATTTAACAAAATGCTCAAAATCCTTGTAATCAATGGCATTCCCAGAAATGTAAATAATGTAACAGAAGCAAAGGTTATATGAATAATATACTCTGTTTCAAGGTTTTTTTCAAAACAAAACAGATAAAGAATCTGGGATCAGGCCAACTGTCCAACAACAGAAACATTATCTAGAAAATTACAGCACATCAACACTAAATAATTCACTTTCCTTTAATGTGACAATAATGAGGACTGCAATGAAACCTGGGAAAATCAATGCTATCATGCAAAAATGGAAAAGTAAATAATATGCATACCAAGATTACAATCAGTTCAGAAAAAGGAAAATGTATTTGTATATGATCAAGCCAACCAAGGAAATGGAAATATTAATATTATGCCAGAGCAATAGAGCTACAGAACATATTTTTCACATTTCAATATTCTTTTACTACAATAGATGAAGCGGGAAGAAAATTTGGCATCACAGGATTATAAAATTGGCAGAGACAAAAATTGTAGTCATAGTGCCAAGAATAGAGGATAGTAAGAACCAGGGAGGACTGAATCTGAGAGCATGAAAGTAAATTTTAATAAATATACTAAAAAGAGGTGACTAGCTTGAGAAAATCAGTCTCCTAGGAACTTCAGAGGGAGCAGTTTCAATAAAGCCTTAGAGTCACAGTCTTATACAAGAAGTGATAAATAAAAACATAACTAAGGTGAGGAAGTGTCTGTGAGTGACCCCACCTAGGCTGCAAAGGAAGAAATGGATGGGACTCTGGGGGAGAAGAAAAGGAGTGTGGAGAGTCAAGATCTGAAAGTTTTTTAGGCTATAAACCAGAAGAATGAATAATGACAAAAGAACAAATGAAAATTGAGAGAAGAACACCATGTTGTGCAAGGGATAAAATTCTGAGTGGAATTAGACTTCTATTCTCTGCCCCCATAAAGCACTCAAATTTGTCTATAAAAATGCCACTTTGATAAAAATGTTCACATCTTCCTAAAATAACAGACAGGTATTAGAAGACTCTGAGAGCACTTAAACAAAAAGCAAACAACGCAATTCAAATAAAGAGTTCTCACAGTGACTTCTAAAAACAGCAAGAGACCCTACATTAATCCCAAATACAATGACTGTGTTGTTAAAAGTGATAGCTGTTTTGCACAGATTGAAAATTTATATTTTTGTCACTTTAAAATTGCTGCAATTAGGATGTATCTTATAACTATTGACCTCTTTGCATTGTGTAAGGTTTAAAATGTTGTTTTGTTTAACTGTGTGATAAATTTAAAAATGACATGTCATAGAACTGAACATCTTAAATTCAATAAAATGTGGTTTTTCTCTATCCTGACAAACTAATGCCTCATGTTACTACATAACCACAACAGAAAAGAAACATGGCATATGCGATTTTAAACTACTATTATTTAATAATAATAAAAAAAAAGTACAAACATTTCACCAGGCAAATTTCTAATTTTTCAATTAAATGATCTCTACAATGAAAGAGATTCAAGGTTTATTCATGTTTACAAAATGCAGAACATAAATTACACATACATTCAGTTTACAAGTAGTTGACCATTTACAGCACAGGAAAAGTGACTTTTAGAGGAAAAGGATAACTAAAACAGCACACTTTCTTGAAATATACTTTAAAATACTTTTTTACTGAACAAAAATCAGAGGCAAGAACATTTTTATTTAAAAAAGTAAAATGGCATATTAGTAATGGAATACTAATGAATAAATGACCAGGGCAATCATAATATATGAGCACATCTTTGCAACCTTTTGTAAATCAAAAAATAAAGTTCTAACCTCAACATGGTTTGCCTGGAAAGATAAACATTTAAAGAAAAATACTTAATGAAACATTACAGCATTAGCATCTTTGGCAATGACCATAATCACAGCAATTAGCAATTCAAAGTAGCACATACATCCAATTTTTTATTTTACCAAATAAGAACAACTTTTTCTAGTCAGTAAGCTTATGATAGCCCTGCCTCTACTACTGGGAGCACACAAGAAAATCAAATCAATGAAATCAGGATTTTAAAATGTTTTCTTCAGCATAATCAACTTACACTGGATCAGTGATTTATTTAGAAAACATTTTAAAAAATTCTTAATATAAACATTGGTTCACCATCAAACTCAAAAAGGTATGCCAAAAAATTCCTTCATGATCTCTGAATAATTTTAATTACAAAGTATTTTCACATATTATTTTTAGAATGAAATGATCTATGTTATCAGAAATAACAAATCCAGATCTCCCAATTTTTCAACAACATTATCTACGCAGCTTGAGGCAACTCCACAGCAGGCTCATCACACTGACATATTAAGCATATTTTTTAAAAAGGTATGAAGGTATGAGGTATGAAGGCTACAAAACTTCAAGCCTATAAGCTTGGTTGCATATTATAACATCATGCAAAAAACTGCAATCTATGTTGTGACTCATCGGTGTAAAGGGAAACAGCAGTAGAATTCCAAATTCCCTGGACGTCATCACTATCTTTTTTAAAATGAGAAAATAACAGACAATTTCTAATTATTCAATATAAGCATTGCATTATGTTTGGAAAAATTAAGAAATAGTTCCTGACTTCAAAAAATTTACAGAACACAGGAGAAAAAAAATATAAAAGCTCTTTAGTATGTGTCAGACTATGATAAATGCTAGAGAATTTTACAAGAACACGAGGATAGTAAAATCTTATTACTAAGAAGTATATTAGACCATAATTACATTTACATTTGTTACAAGTGAAAAATATTCTTTCTGGACTATAAGATCACCAGTAATAAGGTTTTGCCTACACCTTATTTTAGTTCTCCATTTAAATATTTACAAAACTTTGAGATTTTTAAATGTAATAAACCCATTATAGCTTATTCTTAACCTAAGAGCCAAAAAATTTTGTTTGTAGTCCTTTAAAATATTCAGATTTCACAAAGGCCCTTCCTTATAAGGCGTAAAGCCAAAACAGTGAAATAAAAACAGGTAAAAAGATTTAAGAACAATTCTAGCTAACACAAAAATGCAAGTTTCTTATTAGATTTCAGGATAAGCAAAAGAAAAAAGTTATTCCAGTAAACGTTTATAAATAATAAAATAAACAAAGGTAGCCAGTTACAAAAATCAACACACAGAAGTCAGTAGCCTTTCTATATGCAAAAAGCCAAGAAGAAGAAGAAATTTAAAAAGTCACCCCATTTACCATCGTACCAAAAGCAATTAAATACCTGGGAATAAACCTAACAAAACACATGAAAGAAAGAAAATTCTAAAACACTGCGAAAAGAGATAGAGGAAGACATAAGGAAATGGAAAGACATCCCCTGCTCATGGATTGGAAGAATTAACATCATCAAAATGACCATCCTTCCAAAAGCAATCTACAGATTCAATGCAATCCCTATAAAAATTCCACCGATGTTCTTTAAAGAGATAGAAAAACAATTACAAAAGTTCATATGGAATAACAAAAGACCTTGAATATCAAAAAGCTTCCTAGCCAAAAAAAGAGAATGGAGGCCTAACTATTCCAGACGTCAAGTTATACTACAAAGCCATAATAATTAAAACAGCATGGTACTGGTACAACCACAGACAAACAGACCAATGGAACATAATTGAGTGCCCAGAAATAAAACCACACATGTATAGTCAACTAATCTTTGACAAAGGAGGGAAAAACTTACATTGGAACAAAGATAGTCTCTTCAATAAATGGTGCTGGACTAAAACCTGTAAAAAAAAAAAAAAATGAACCAAGACAACATCCTCACACCATGCACAAAAA
Source organism: Uropsilus gracilis (assembly GCA_004024945.1). Lineage (NCBI taxonomy): Eukaryota > Metazoa > Chordata > Mammalia > Eulipotyphla > Talpidae > Uropsilus > Uropsilus gracilis. Next base: position 15,953 of record PVHY01001777.1, read on the forward strand.
CCAACTCAAAATGGATAAAAGACTTACATGTCAGACCTGAAACCATAACATACATAGAAAAAAACCTGGGCAAAACCATCCATGAATTACAATTCAGAAATACCTTTCTACAGATGGCAAAAAAATGAAGGAAAACATAAACAGATGGGACTACATCAAACTAAAAAGCTTCTGTACAGCAAAAAGAGACAATAGAAAAAACTAAAAGAAGCCCATCAGAATGGGAAAAAGTTTTTGCCTCCACAAGAGTGATAAGGGTTTAATAACGAAAATCCACAAGGAACTTATGCAACTAAACAAAAACAAAACAAGAAACCCAATCAAAAAATGGGGAGAATTAAAAAGATACTTCTCCAAAGAGGAAATACAAATGGCCAACAGGCACATGAAAAATTGCTCAGCATCACTAGTAATCAGGGAAATGCAAATCAAAATCACAATGAGATACCACCTTACACCAGTGAGAATGGCCCACATCAATAAAAACAGGCAACAACAAGTGCTGACGTGGATGTGAAGAGAAAGGAATGCTCTTACACTGCTGGTAGGAATGTAAACTGGTCCAGCCACTATGGAAAGCTGTGTGGAGGACCCTCAATCTAATGAAAATGGAACTACCATATGACCCAGCAATCACTCTACTGGGAATCTACCCAAAGGAGACCTCAGTATGGATACAAAGGGACACCTGTGCCCGGATGTTTATCATAGCACTATCTGTAATTGCAAGGACATGGAAACAACCCAAATGTCCCAAAACAGATGAATGGATGAAAAAGATGTGGTATATATGGTATATATATACACAATGGAATATTACTCATCAACTAAAAATGACAAATTAGATGAATTTATGATAACATGGATGCACCTAGAAAAAAATCATATTAGCAGAAACAAATCAAAAAGATAAAGACAGACACCAAATGGTTTCACTATTATATGGGACTTGGGAAAGATAAACAAAAAGCTATGATGAAAAGTCAAAAAAAGCTAACAACCAAATTGAAGTACACAACTTGGGGTGGAGGGCGGGACAGAGGGGGAATGGTCTGGGAGGGAGAGGGGGTGAATCCCGGGGATTACAAAGATGTGAAATTTATATATAAATAATTTGCTGTTTATTATAAAAAAAGAAAAGATGGAACAATCCCAGGTTCAAATAAAGAGTGTTTAAGAAAAAGAAAAAAAAAAATGGAAATAAACAGACATATATATAGTTCCTAAGTATACACTGTTAAGAATTTGCACACATATGGTAAGCCAATGTTACTGCTAATCAAGAAAGATCATTACCAGCAGCACCTCAGAAACCACACTCATAAATCCTCAGTAACTACCAAAAACCAGTTACCTTTCTAATTTCAACTCTGACTCAGCAAAGCAGATTCATTCTGCCTGTTTCTGAACTGATGGTTTTACAACACAGAAAATATAAAGTTGAAAATTATTTGAGTCATAATGTATGCTTGTATCTTTCCCTCAACATGGAGTGTCATCTTAGTACTATTAGCATTAGTACTATTATATGAAAATAGCACAATGCATTTCTCCATTTACTATTGAAGATGATTTTAATTTTTCTCAGTTTGGCATTAGTACAGATAATGCTATCAATACCTCTGGACATACACTTTGGAGCACTTATGTGCAAGTTTCTGTTGGAATGTAAACTCCCTAGTGATGGAGTGAAGAATCAATATGGTTTGCACTAATTTACACTCTTACTAGCAGTGCCTCTCAGTTCCAGCACTCTACACTAGGAACAGTCGTCTTCATTTGCCAATGGGAGAGAACACTGGTATATCATTATGGTTTTAATTTACAGTTCTCTCATAGGAAACGATTTTTGAGAACCTTTTAAAAGGCTTACTGGACAATGGAGTATTTGTGAACTACCTAATCAAGCGTTTAATTCTTTGCCAGGGGAGAGTGAAAAGGAATGGAGTGTTTGACTTCTGCTGACTTACAGTTCTTTGGAGATGGGGGGGGGTGAGAGGGAGGAGGGCGGTATGCACCACTGTGTGGTGTGCCTTTTCACCTCTTAAAAATGTTTCTGACGAAGAGATTTTCTTAGTTTCAATGTACTTTTATCACTCTACACAAATTTATACAAATATTTCAACTTCCAATTAACTAGGGGTTGTTTCAGTATGAATTGAGCAGAATCTGAGTCCCCTTTTCTGGTGAGGGTCATCTCCTATTAATGACCTCTGTCCCTGAGAGTAACATTTCAAATTTCTACTCTTCCTCAAAACAGTGGTTCTTAAATTTAGGTCGTGCTTGAATATCATTCAGAAATTTGGAAATCTAAGTAAACGTGATTTTTTTTAAAGGACTTCAAAGACAAATCACATGCTTGAATATTCCATAACTAAAATTAGGGAGCTAAAACTTTAGTACATCAACACCTTTTTATGGTACTTTTGTTTAATTTCTATTAACATAGACAGAATTACTTCTTCACATCCTGAAATGAGAACCAAAAATAACTGAGGAAAATAAAGTTGTCAAAGTGATCATTTAAAATAAGATATCTACATAATAAATTATCACATTATACTATAACTGCATTTTTTTAAACAAAAACTTATATGACAGTATGAGGCAGCAAGTCACTGAAGCACTTTTCAGATTTAAAAAAGAAAGTGATCAAGATTACACAAAAGAGTGGACATAAATATAAAAAACATACATAGGAACAGTTTTCTATTTTTGTAGTCCTTGTATTAAACTTGGTTTCACTAATCAAGTTTTATTTAAAATGTATCAAAATGACATGATAAATATAGGAAAGAATCAATGCTGCAACCCATGATTTAAACATTTCATTTATGCAACAAAGACCTGAAGAATATTCTTGTCCTTCTCACTTTCTAGGTATTAATAATAATTCAGATAGGCTCTATCACTTGAAACATTCAACGTTCTTAAATGTATTCTAATTTTCAAATAAAGACTACCAACAAGAACTGTCACACAACATCATCAAAAACCAATATAAGCCTTGTGAAAAAACAGCTAATTAAACAACAACCTATGTTTACACAGCAAAACTGAAATAGATATTTCACGCTGCACTGGCTAGTCATAAGCAGCAATATCTAACCAGGAAATAACTTACCAGGAAAGTTCTATCTAACCATCTCAACTCACCCCCAAATGGCCAAGAAAAAGGAAAGAAGCAAAACCTTTGGTAGAGAAATTTTATTAAACTATATATGTATATTTTAATATGCACACACATATGTAAAGTAATAAATCTGCAACCACACAACTTCGAAAAACAGAGCATCAATTGCAAAGCAAGTTGTTTATTCAGTCTATAACTAATGCTTGGTGCATATACAGCCTCAGTCACAGACCTTCCCATCAGTTTTATGGCCCCACTTTGAGAAACTAAAATAGATGTTACCAAGTTGAGACATTTTACTTAAGAGCTCCTGCTGCACTTAAGGAGGGGCACTTGACTATTTGTCCTCAAATGCAATTCTAATAGACTTATTCATGACCATTTCATAAAAGCTATAAGCCATTAAAGGGACTGGAGAGTGGGGCTGCAGATGTACCAAACCATCAGCATCAGATGAAGTCCTGAGAGAGGCATCAGCAGCCTTAGCCAACTCGACCATCCTTGAAAGCTCCCTAATAATTCCAGAAACATACAATGATTATAGGCCCTAAGAATTGCCAGCATTATCAAGAAAAGATTACCTTTAGTGTACTTAAAACAATTTTCTCAGAAATGTTTAACAGAAAAATTGAAGCTTAAAGCAGGCACTTCATCAAAGAGGACACAAGGATGGTAAATACATAAAAGGTGTTTAAATATGAAGGAAATGCAAGTTGATGTCATGACTGCAACACAGCCATGAGAATCACCAAAGAGGAAAATTCTGGTGCTACCAGGTAGTGACCAGGATCAGAAGCAGCCTTCTCCAGCATCGTTAAAAGGAATGCAAATTGATGCATGTGCTCCTGAAAAAGTTTGCAGTTTCTTATAAAGTTAGACATATACCTACCCTCCAACAATATCTAAGAGAAATACATTAACAGAAGAACCCAAACACAAATGTTTACAGCAGTTCTATTCATAACCATCCAAACTGGAAACAACCCATGAATCGCAAAGGCAACTGAATAAAGGAAGCCAGTCTCAGAATTTAAATGCTATAGAACTCTCTCTCTGTTTATATGACATTACAATTCAGTTAAATAACATTCTCAAAACGACTTAACTCTAATAACGAAGCAAAGGTTCTGTGGTTGTCAGGGGATGTGGATGAGAGGAGAGGTGATGACAAGGATAGCATGAGGGAGTTTTGGAGGTTATAAAAGGTTATAAAACTGCTCTAAATTCCGGCCAGGCACGTTGCCTGCCTGTAAACTAATCTAGGAAGCCATGGCCGGAACCAGGGATCGCAGTTCGAGTCCCGCTTGGGGCACCGTAGCAAGACCTGGTTCCAAAAAAATAGCTGGGCGTGGTGGCGCTTGCCTATAATCCCAGCTACCAGGGAAGCTGAGGCTGGGAATCGCTTGAGTCCATGGTACCCTGGGCAATTGTGGTTCCCCGGGCAACAAAGTGAGACTTAGTCTCAAAAAAAAAAAAAAAAAAAAAAAAGAATGCTCTAATTTCCAATTTCAGATGTTATTATGAATGTGTTGAAATTGATGGAACTGTACACATGCAGTATAGTTTTAAACTGTGCAATGATTTTAAAAGGATTCTCCTTTTACTTTACCTATTCCCAAGGCCCTAAATAAAGATGTTATGAAAATGTGGCATTTTCATAGTCTATTGAATAATATTACAAAGCTTTACACTGTAACACTCTTCCACTGACAAATAACTTCCAATGGAAGAAAAACATACCATAAACACAGAGTATGCACCAGAAGAGAACTAGTAAAAGCTACATGATTAGGGAAAAAAATGTTACTCGAGAAAAAAGGGGACAGTTTCAAACATAAAAGGGGTGATTAACCAGAGAGACAGAACAGAGACATAACCAGGGAGATGCAATCTAACATCAGAGTCTCAAAATAAATGAAACATAAATGGGCATAACTGAAAGAAACAATCCGATGATAATAAGAAACAAATTTTACTTCTAAATAAGTGATAGAACAACTCAAGGAAATATCAATGAAGATGTAAATTATTTGCACAGCACTGTTAACCATATTGACCAACAGACCACATCATCTAAGATTGAGAACCATATTCTTTTCAAAACTCAGGGCAGAACATTTACAATGTCATAGAAAGAAGTCTTAGTAAGTTTAAAATGAACTTAAAAAATACAAAATATGTTTGGGACTCCAAAGAATAAAGTCAACAACCAAAAAAGAATTAAAGAACTCTCCAACCACTTAAGAATCCATTAGTCAAAGAAAAAAATCAGGAACTAAGTTAAAAAGTATTTTTAATTGGATGAAACAAACAAACCAGGAGGGAAGGCACAAAAAACTAAGATGATGGCTGACATGTGACAAGATGGTGGGAGAACCTCAGGGTAGATAACAATGCGAAATATATATGTGCAATCAATTAAAAAAAAATAAAATTAACTATTAAAAAAAGAAAAAACCCAACATGCTAAAAATGTATGGAAGTGAAACAAAGTGGCTATTACAATTTTATAGCTTTAAACTTAAGCCTGTTAGAAGGTTTCAGCTGATTTTCATGTTAAGGAACTAGATAAGAAGTAAATAAATCCAAAGCAAATCAAAGGAAAGAAATTAAAGAGTACAGGGGAAAAAAAATCAATGAAATTGAAAATGAAAATTGAGAAAAATCATTGAAACCAAAGTTGGTTCTTTAAAGGGTCAATAAAATTGCATACCTTTATTTAGTCTGAACAAGAAAAAAACAAAATTATACCAATTAACAAAATCAGGAATGAAAGAGGAGGAAATACTATCAACCCTACAGAAAAAAATTTAAAAGGAATACAATGAAAAATAATGCCATGCCACCCAAAGCAGACAAATTAAGTGAAATGGACAAATTTCTAGAAAGACAGGCATTAACAAAACTGACTCAAGAATAAACACAAGACCTAAATAGATCTACAACAAGAACCTCAACAGGTAATTAAAAATCTTTCCATAAACAAAATCCCAAGCATAGACCATTCCATAGTGAATCCTATTACATTTTTTAAAATACTGTAAATTCTTCACAAACTTTCCAGAAAATAGAAAACACTACCTAACTCATTTTAAAATTCAATAGTTTTCCTGATAACAAAAGCAGACAAAGACAACACAAAGGATGAATTCCTTATGTATACAGACACAAAAAATTCTTAATTAGTAAATCAAATTCATCAACATGAAAGATGATTAGATATTATGACCAAATGGGATTTATTCCAAGAATGCAAGTTTGTTTTAACAACTGAAAATCAACAAAATATAACATCTAAAAAAACTACTTCTTTTAATATATTGATACAGTAAAAGATGAAAGGCCACAAGATCTTTAATAATACAAAATTCAATACTTGATTGAAAACAAACTCAAAGGAGGATCAAAAGGGAATATCCTCAATTTGATAAAAGGTATCTATATAAAAACTATGTATTAGTGGTAAAAGACAGAAAACTTTCTCCCAATAACAGAACAAGGTAAGCATGTCCACTGTCAACAATTCTATTCTATTCATTCTCTGGCCTCCAAATGTTTAGTAAGACAAAAAAAAACATAGAAACCAAAACAGTTAAAGGTATTCAAATTAGAAAGATTAAGATCTGAGAACTTTCAAAATCTCACTTTTCTAGACTTTACACACACAGAGAGAACTCAACTAGACAGCTCATCTTTAAAACAAGTGCCAATGTGCTTTTTATGTGGTAAATACCAAACCACATGCTTCCTAAGCATGTTGACAAGCTTAGCCTAGCTTGTCAACATTTTCAGTGATTATGAGTACAAAAGTTCATCAATGAACCCTTGAAAAACTGGGGTTAGAAGGAACATATCTTAACATAATAAAAGCCATTTACAACAAACACATGTCTGATATCATTCTCAATGGTGAAAAACTGAAAGAAAGCTTTTCCACTAAAATCTAGTACAAAACAAGGATGTCTACTTCCACCATTACTATTTAACATAGTATTGGAAATTCTAGCTAGAGTAATCAGACAAGGGAAAGACATGAAAGGAATCCAAATTGGGAAAGAAGTAAAGCAATTGTTATTTATAGATGACATAGTAATATACATAGAGCACCCTCAGTATTCCATGGGAAAATTTGTTTGCTAAACTATTTGTTTCAGTTTGCTAAACTATTCAGTTTGCTAAACTATTCAGTTTGCTAAACTATTCGTTTCACTTTGCTAAAATATTCGTTTCAGTAGTGAAATGAATAGTTTAGCAAAGTGGCAGGGTATAAAATCAACACATAAGTCAGTTGCCCTCCTATGCACAAACAATGAGACAGAAGAGGAAGAAATAAAGCTACCTTATCTACTGTTACACACACACACAGTAAACCTAAGAAAGGAGTTAGACAATCAATGCAAAGGAAACCTTAAGACATTGTTGAAATAAACAGAAGACACAGAGAAATGGAAAAATATTCCCTGTTCACAGATTGAAGAAATTAACATTGTCAAATTGGTCATCTTATCAAAACAATATACTCATTCAACACAATCCCAGTAAAAATGTCAATAGTGTTTTCAAAAAACTGGAGCAAATACTACTGAAATTCATAGGGAGTCACAAAGGACCCTGTATAGTAAAAACAGTCTTGACAAAAAAATGCAAACTGATCTAGCCCTTATGAAAAGCAGGATGGAGGTGTCTCTAAACATTAACAACCCAGTAACTACATTCTTTGATATCAACCCAAACATCTCAAAAACAGTAATTCAAAAGGGAACTTGCACTCATATTTATTTTGCTTCTATTAAATATAACTAAATATTGGGAACAAGCAAAGTGCCCAAAAACATGACTGAATCGAGATGTGGTACATATACACAGTGGGATATTACTCAGCAATCAAAAGGGATAGACTCATGCCATTTGTGACAATATAGATGGAACTTGAAGGGATAATGTTAAGTGAAACAAATCAAGAAAAGAAAGATAAATACCAGATGGTATCACTAATATGTAGTATATAAGTTAACTAAACTAAGCTTGTCAAATAAAGACAAACTTAAAAAATAACCCCTGATAACTAATTATAGAATTGAAACACCAAGGGCAAGGAGGGAGTGGGGAAAGGTAAGCACAAAGAGGAAAGGAAACACAATGGTGAGTGGTGATAAAATATGGGTGAGTTGGTGGTGGATACAGTCTGGTGCACTATGGTGGTATTATCTGATGGAGATATCTGAGTATTACTTATAAAAAATATTTAATAAAAACTCTTCAATGGGATTAAGCAAAACATGAAGCTGAATATATGCATGTGTGCATCAATTTAATACCTAAAGAAAATATTAGTTGAACTAAAATTGATTAATCTTAAAATATCTGACACTTTTCCAGGTGTACATAAATTCTAACATCATAATCCATTCGTATAAAACTATACAGGCTTCATAATTTCAGCTTCACTCCTGATATAAGCATATAAAATTTTTGCTTATATTTGGTCCAAGGAGGAAACAATCTGAGTTTCTAATATGTACTAGTTATGTACTCTAATGAAGGCAACTTCAAGGTGACAACTGAAAAAATACTGTCTCCTGAGATACAAAGAAATGGTTTTCTGTCACCCTGATCAGTTTTATCCATTCACTAGTCCCTCATAACAGACACAAATATCACTTGGTATTATTCACAAACATCGAATTAGAACACTATCTAGCACCCACCCAAGCAGCTGCTCAGGAAACATTTCTGCAGGGAGGTGAGAGAGGCAGGCATCCTAACTATGCTTGTCAGATGGAGACCGAGCTGGATTCTGGGGAAGAATATGGAAGTACAAGGCATCCCTGAGCCTGTCTTTCAAAGCAGCAAAGAGGAGACAAATACATGACTATTCCATTTACTTCTTTCAAAGAGAAAAGAAATTTATCTCCATCTTTACAACTAGAATCAGAGCTGCTTCTAGACTTATCTCAAAGCAACTATGATCTTGGTGAAGCCTAGTAAAGAAAGGCTGAGGAAAAGCCCTCTTCAGCATTCACCCACAACCCCTGGCTACCAGGAGAGTGGCTGACTTGCTTCCTCAAATGTTCCTCTTACAAAGCTGCCTGTCACAAACCAATCTGTAGATCATTAAAGAGCAACTGCACAAGCCTGGTCCTGTCACACAATATACAAGTCTGAGCCAGAGACTAGAAATCACTTATACTCAGAGTCTGTATTAACATTATTTATATCCAAGAACAAAACTGTTATCTGTTTCAATTGGTGTTCACATTATTAAGTAGCTTTATTTGTCAAGCCATTTCACAGCCAAAGATCTATACCAGATAAAAGGAACCCTCGATTACACACGAAAATGTAGTCTGCAAGCCCTGTTTCTTGTTGCTTCGTTTTAAAAATAAAATATCAAGTTGATTTTTTATACTACTGGAAAAATATGGTTATACGAAAATCTAAAACTTCTGAACTAATAAAATCAGCACCATGTTCCTATATTCTGGCATGCCTCCCCCTCCCTCTGAAGCGTCAAGCAATCTGCACTTGCTCCTTACTGCCAATTCTTTTTTGTAGCTGTGCCATGGGGCTGCGAGCACGAAAAATTAAGCTAATATACCACTTCTTGGCACTTCAGCCCTAGTAGTAACCAGTATTTCCCAAAGTGACCAAACAAAGGCCCTGTTGTCAAGGATGAGAGTGTGTTGACCTGGCTGCCTCAGCCCCTCACGATCAGGCCAGCGACATAGTCAGACCACCAGCAACAGAGAAGGTGCTGACAGACTTGGATGAATGGAAACACAGAGACTCATTTTTCTCCAGCTATTAGGCATGGGTCAGAACTATTTCCTGAGCCCTTTCTTGGGGTGGAGCTCTGTTAAAGTTATAGGTACCTGGCAGTGAAAAAGACAAAACCTGCATGGCCTCAAGGAGCCTATATTCTTCTTGGAGAAGAGTATGAAAGCTCATCCAAAAGGCAAAAAATACAACTTACAGTTCTAACCTGGGGAAGAAAAAAAAAAAAAGCAGCCCGCCCCGTAGTGCCAGAATAACATCAGGAAAATACTACCTCTATCTATCTCTAGGCCATTTACGCTGCCCACCTGGTAGTACATTATCAGCACAGCAACCACATCTGGAACACACAACACACCTACTAGACTTACTGGATGGTCTCTCACACCCTGAGCATAAAATTAAAACTCTCTAACGTGGTCTGAAAGTCCCTGCAAGATCATCCCGCAAATCTCTACAACACTGAAGGTACCATCGCCTGAATCACTAAGCTCCAGCCTCACTAACCTTTAAGCTCCCCAAATACAGCTTTCCTGTCCCGGGCTCAGAGGTCAGGGTTTGTCTGAAACATGGTCCCAACCCACCAAGTACCAATTAACCAATAGGTTAATTCCTGTTCATCCATACCGGAAGAACTTTCTCCCTTTGCTCCTTCCTTCCTCGCCTACCTTCACCCTTTACACAGTGTGAACTAAATGGGTATCAGGCATACTTTCTAAATAATTTGTTTTCATACACAACTTGCTGAATAAGTGGCCTGAAATCCCACCTTTAGCTTTGTGTCTGTGTCTTTTGTTTTAGTATAATACCAGGCTGCCCCTGTGCACTGCGGGAAAGGTATGGTGACATTACTTCCAGAGCACTTACTACATGTTCACACATTTCTTGTTCCATGCCTTTCCCACTAAGCCACAAACTACATTAAGTATGCGGTTCGACTGAAAACATACATGTCCCCGTAGCCCAGGTGACTCACAGAAGGAACTCAAGAAAGAAAACAAACGAATGAGAAGTATCATCAAGGAAATAACCGTATTTGAACTCCAGAGAACTGTGCCCAAAGAGCACTCACGAGTTTCCAAGGATCACAGGTGGTTTGCTTGAGTTTTCTATGAAGGCTTTGCTGGGGGGAAAAATTAGATTAAGAAACTGCTAGAAATCTATGAGCTGCTAAAAATCTAGTTCACTTCCAGCAAACTAGAAATGTATCTAACATGTAGATTGGGGGCACTATTTTTTATGTGGACACCATGGCTATTTGAAAGGAGGGTTTATAGAATCAAGAAGGGGAAGGATAAGCAATTTACAGAGCATTATAAAAATCAAAATAAAATCTTCAGTTTTATATTAGTGTTATTAGTAAGTTAAATGAACAAACTTCCTTGTATTAGGAACAAGCATCTTGATTTCTATTAAATGTTAACTTTGAAAATGTTCTCTATTATGCATATACATCATTAGGTAGCTACACTGTACCCAAGGTTGCCTATTTGCAGGAAAATTCTCAGCTTTTGTTATGACAAATGACTGTGTCGGGTAAGTATTTGGCTATTATCCAAATAGGTGCACAACAAGGAAAAAAAATATAAATGCCCTCTGCAAAGGAAGTCCCTGTATGACATTTCTGTATGACATGTTAACATGAGAAACATCTTAACATTCCCTGTGCAATGCCAAAGCATTCCCAGAACCTCTCTGTAGGACACACATCAATCATGATGATGGCACGTGCTCTGTACTTGTAATGCAGTAGTAGGGACAATATCTTCTGACCTCTTAAAAACAAAAAGCAAGAAAAAGAAAAACACCTCTTTTATCTTTTATATTTGTTTTTATATAAAAATTAAAAGTGGACAAAAAGAGTAACAAAACATAAAATCTGTTTTGCTATAAATTCCAGAAAGACTTAATGTTAAAAACCTACTCTGTTTAAAGATATCAGCCTCAAAGAAACTATTATACAAAAGCATTAGTGGAGATGATAACCACTAAGACTAAAGAAAAATTGTTGTGTGGAAATTTTGCTCTTCCTGTAGAAAAATGGCTTGTTTTATCTTTTTAAATGGAAAAGTTGCCTTTAAAGTTTTTTTTTAATATAGTCTATATAATTCAAGTGCTTAAAACTTTAAGTTTACTATTTTGTTTTGATTTTGGACAACATTGTAGGCAGGAATTAAGACATATCCGTGCAAACTCAGCACATGTTTGTGTCTTTGATAATCATTTAAATACCTCCCCAAAGACAACTTCACCCTATTAACTCTTCTGTTGGACACATTCTATGTAAACTTTAGACATGAGTGTGATAGATGATATGTGAGAGAATCACTCTGAATGTTGATAAGTAATATTCATTATATCATTTGACAAGCTGACTTTCAGTCCCACATATCAATAGAAATCTAAGTTTTCTCTTTTTTGAGGAGATCAACATTTACCCTGTTCCCTGAAGAAAATCTGACTCATCTAAATAAAACGTGTAACATATAAAAATTTTATATGAAAACATGTAAAAATATAAAGAACAAATCATATAATGATTTTATTACCATAAAATTTACCTGTAGATTTTCTTTCTACGTTCTCTAATCTTTCTTTGCCAAAATGAAAAGTCAATAAAATGTATAGAAATAGACTCTAGTCTATGATGAATAGTCTCTTGTCTTGCCATGAATTCACTGGAGTAATGAGTATGAACTGAGGAAAGCAATGCATGGCATGAAGACTGGACTCCCAAGTGCATGGACACTGGTTGGTCTAAATGCACAGTACCTTTCAGTGTAAAACAGAGCTGCCTGAATGACAAGAAATAGCTGAGCAGGCCCCTGGTCCCCAAATGTACCAGAGGTCAATTTTCTAAAGGCAGTGTCTATTTTTAAACTACTACAAGTTGGGTTCTAAATTTGACCTGCATTTAAATTACCATCTGGTGAGGAATGCCCAGCTGGACTCTTACAGTTGAAGTTGCGTGAGGGAGGTCCAAACAAAGTTCATTTTATACACCACAGACAAAGCCTTCTCTTAGCAACTGGCACCCTCCACAAAGGAAGAAGCGGCAGCTGTGAAGACAGAACCACACTGCAGCTGAGGGGCCCTGGAATTTACTTCTTCACAAAACTAATAAAGCAAGCCATTCTTCACTTTTATATGGCTTTGGGAAAATCAACTTCCGACTGCTCAGCACAATGGAATCAAGTAACAGAGCGTATTCTCAGCAGAGTACAAAGAACATGAATATCATCCCAAAGAAGAGCCCAACAAACCCTATTTCTAAGTTTTTTCAGATTGTACTTCAGAAAGTCCAAGTTCACAGGGCCATATTGACCAAAACAGTCCCAATGACAATGGAAGTTTTCCTTTGAACTGTATGTTCATAAACTGAAGGATAAAAGAGAACCATGACTATCCTATCACAATATCAGTTAAATAATTAGGATGCTGATGGATGATAAATTTGGAAGTTGTTATCCTCAGTTCTGAGGAAACCTCAAGCACTTAGAACTTTTACAAGCTCTTAAATATTCTACCTCAAAGGTACTACAGTGGGCCAAGTTAGTATCGGTATACAGTTTCACTTAGAAAAGCTTGCCCTGTCAATTTCAGTACCCCGATTAAGAAAATCACTGCTAGGACAAAGATTTAAAAAAAAAAAAGAAAAATCTCTGGAAAGACATCTAAAAATACAAAATTATTTAAATGATAATATCTATTTCTATAAACCAAATAACTGGAAAACCTATTTAAATAAACCAGCTAATCATGAATGAAAGTAAAATAGCAAATATGTCCCAGCGTATGTTCGTGCACAAATAATTCTCCCCTTACTAAGCTAAACTGATCCTGCCCATGCTTAATGATAAGTATCACTGTGATTCACAAGGCAGAACAAATGCAAATACTTATCTATAAATATCTGAAATATTAATCTCATTTTAAGATTCAAAGGATTATAGACCCTGAAAAGTAAATTCCTAATATCTGCACCAAAACCTTGAGTCCATCATGCCTCATTTGGTTATTCAAAGAGTATTTACTGTACAGTGTGGCTGAGATGATTTCTCCCCAGCATCCAGCATCCACTGTCTTCTCATTCCTAGTAGTAATACTAACTTACCTAATGGAAGCAAGGCACCTAAATGAAAGACTGCCACTCACAGCATCCCCTGCAGCTGAGTAAATCCACATGATGAAATTCTGTCCAACAAGAAACAAGCATGTGTATGTGCCTTGAGAAAACTAATCAAGAACCATCACTTAAAGGGGAATTCTGTTCCCTTTTCTTTCCCCCCCTCCTACCATCTTTTAGACTATGAATGTGATGTTCCCGTGGACACCATACACCATGCTATCACCTAAAGGATAAATACCAAGAACTCAAAGAAAAGGCCTAGGGAATGTTTCTTCAGCACTGTCACAGGGAAGCAGTGAGAAGTCAAAGACACTGACAGTGCAGATGTTATACAATCCCCTGGAAGCTGTGTTTGTCTTATGATTACTAGCAACTATGCAGTATCTCAGACATATGAATACAAATAAGCTTATAAAAATCCCTGAAAGAACAAAGTTTAAGGAAACATCTTTAGTTTTTATAAAAAGAACTTAATATTCTTAAAGAAGAAACAAAACATACGAGACATGAGTCTCTTTCATCCTTAATCATCTAACATCTTTCACTTATATTACATGGGGGTGTGTGTGTGTGTGTTTGTGCATGCACACACGCCTATGCATATGTGTGTATGTGTCTGTTTCTCCCACTATCCACAAAGAACTTAAAGGCAAGAAATGTTATTCAGTTCTAGAACCTAGCGGATACTCAGAAAGTGTTAAATGAACAACTGGAAGCAAATGAATACAGAGCTCCTAAATTAAGTCTCCCCATGACAGATAATTTTAAAGTTCTAAATTATGCAGTGGTATATGCATGAGGAAAAGTCCACTCAATAAGACGAATTGTGGTATAAAAACTCATCCCCTATTGAGCCCTGCTCTATCTTTGGACAGTACAGATGTCACTACCCATATCATCGTTAATATGCAGGTTGAAAGTGGATACTGTTCCCCTTCACCCCTTCACACCTTTTACTGTACACTACTCTACACCACCCACTGCAAGAAAGTTAGGAATAATGCTAACAAACAGAGCATGGCAACTCTCTTCAACAAATCTATCATCCAGAAAAGCAGAGCAACATTACAATGCAATGTGAAAAAATTATCAGTCCGCATAATATGTGCTTCCTGCAGGGAGGCTGTACATGGCTTTTACATAGACTGTGTATTCGGGGCACATCCTCACTTTTACACTTCCTCTCTGTAAGGCAGGAAGCACAGAGCAATAAATAGGGATGCCCAAGCCACTAAACCAGTCAAGAGGCGATGGAATAGAGAGGAAAGGCAGGTAGGACAGGAAGGAGCAACAGAATTTCCCCAAGTAGAAAGGAATTAGTAAAACTTCTCATGCAGAGAATTTACCAAGGAGAAAAATTCTGAGCAAGAGAGAACATACTACACATATGTCAGTTTGGTGCCAGGTAAGTGTGTTGTTCCAAACATGATTTTAAGACCCAAGTAAATGAGTTTCCATGAGGCAAAACTAAAGGAGAAGGCCTGCGAAAAACAAAGATAATTAGGCTTAAGAGTCAATTTGATGATTTTCCATAGACACTTCTAAAATAGTAGTCTTCCAGAGAGGCAACAAAGAATTTCTCCACCTGAAGTATGCAATAACAATCATGATCTATGTTTACGCTCAGGTTATTCATATTTACAGTTTGAAAGACTACTTATTGGTGGGTTATGTAAAAATACAATTTTTTAATACAAGTATAGCAAGACTGGAAAATTTTTCACAAAATCAGATGAAAAAAAAATGTTCCCCCCACAAAATGGAAACATGCCCTTACATAATAACACATCTCCCTTTAAACTTTGAAATGATGATTCATGACTTAAAAAATAAACTTTGCAGCTAGCGACAGAGTCAACTCTTCAAAGCCTAATTTCCACTTCCCTACCCTTCTTGAGTTGCTGGAATGCAGTATTACTTTGAAGGGCAGAGTGCCTGCTGGAACGCAGACTCAGAGCACTCCCTGCCAAGGGCAGGAACCAAGGATCTTCAATGAGAAGCCAATGGGTGTCATTCCTGAAAGGTCCTCTGTCCCTCTTCTTCCTCCCCTCTTGCAAACACCTTGGCTGGAGCTCCAACAGTGTTCTGTGGTTTTGTAGAGGAAAACTTTCTGCTGCTTAGGATGCTAGACGCCAGGAGCCCAGTCCCACCCAGATAATTTGGTGGAATCACCAACTCACTCCTAACTGGTTACCTCAGAGATTTTATGTGAGAAATTATCCTGTATAATCAGATACCAGTCAAACACAGATTTCATTGGCAGATGCCAGAGAATATTTATAGTGTACATAGTATAACTGAGGGGAAAAAAGCTTCAAGGCAATTTACAATATTAAAAGAAAGCATTTCGTGATTTGTTGTTTCTTTTTTCCTTACATATAAATCACATTCACATTATTATTAAACAACCTTTTAAAATCAAACCAATTTTTTTGGGGATACAAAAGACATCTGGTTCTTGAAACAACTGATCTATTCTGGGAGCTGGACAAGGGAGAATAAGTGAGACCCAAAAAGAACCCCTGGAAAGCAGGCATGTGGGGCAGAGTGCAGGGAGACCAGGAAGCTTAAACATCAACAATCCCATACTACACAGGCTGTTTACAAAAAGCTTCTTTGTGTTTTACAAGGCAGGAAAATTGTTAGGTTTAAGAGGCAATCTGAGGATCTATGATCTGAACTAATCTTTGTCACTGCCCACTGTCACAGGTTCATTTGGATTTCAATGTAATAGCATTCTTAGTCTACATTAAACCTCTATCATTTGAGTTGTTTTGTAGAGAACTTAGTTGATAAGATATAAGGCACATTTTCTTATTTTGTGGCAATCTGAAGGTAGCACTTGCTCCTCTATTCCCTACCATCAAATCAGCCAAAGGTTTCCATGCAATGGATTGTGTCTGACAGGAAACATTCTATAGAACTGAGACTGACTGGAGAAGCTAAGTCTAATCTATGGGCAGAATCAGAAATTTACTGACTATAGAAATATCACATCACCTTCTCCACTTTTACTTGATGTATAGTTTTGTTTAAAACTAGGAACAAAACTCAAATGGTGAAACAATAAAAAATTTCTACTACCATGCTTATTTCTATTTAATTATTTCAAAAAGATTATCCAAATAGTTATTTCAAATAGTATCCAAATAGTATTTCAAAATAGATTATCCAAAAACTTATTATTCCAAATAGTGTTGCCTAATAACAAGCCAACTATCAAGTTACAACCACTTGACAACAGCAGAACTCCCACTGTTAAATCATTATGTAAACATCAGTCTTCCTTGTTAGCAAAATGTACGTAATACCAATTCACACCGAGGTTTAAATCCTGACTTGTAGGTAAAACCTTGGGCAAACTAATTTACCTTTCTCAGGCCTCGGTTACTATGACTATTAGAACAAAATAATGTTATCACTCATGAGCATTGTTGGAAAAATAAGTACTAATGTTTGCCATTAAGCATTTTATAATTATTCTTAGGATGCTAAATACTAAAAGTTTTAGACATTTAAGTAATAAGATTACTTGAGTATCAAAGATAAAAGAAAAAATTCTAAATATTTAAAATTAAAAGTACCAAATGAAATTAAATGAAAACACGAAGTAAGAGGTAAAGTGATTTTGGAATAACAGCTCTCTCCTCCATCTGAAACAGTACTAGCACTAGGCATTTCCCAGCTCCAAGAGCTAATCACTTGCTCACACAACGCTGCCTTAGCACACTGAGGACAGTATCTACTACTTGTCTGCTTCTGTGTCAGGCTTGCGGCACACAGATCACGGAGACGGGGTCCCCTGCTCCCAAGGAATTCATAGCTCCCAACAGACACACACTACAGTGGCAGGCAACAAGAGCTGGCACACAAGTGCTACAGAAGTACTGAGGTAAGACACACTACCAACCCAGTGGTATTAAAAGGGATACCCTGAGTTAAATCTTATTTAACAAGGAGGAAGAAAGGGAAACACCTAAAGGGAAGAGCACAAACATCCTTAGATGAGAGACAGCATGATGTGTCATAAACACCACATTCAAAGTAGGGGGCAGCAGAAGGTGAGGTTGCCAGAGTCCCATTAGATAGCAGAAAGGCCATAGGAAGGCCACCGGCAGTGGAGTGACATGGAAAGAACACTATTTGGAAAAAAATAATATTGGCAATGCGGAAAATGAAGTGAGCACAGGGCAGAATGGGGTGGTAAAAATGGGAAGGTAAAACAATAGTCTAGGTAACTGAGATCAAGGCTATGGAGTTAGACTTCACAATTTAAACTCATCCGGGCTGCTGTAATATCTTCTGAGAGAACTACAATGAAGTTGGGTCTTCCTCAGTTTCTGAAGAAGCCTTATTTATATATAATTCGGAGACACTGTCATAAAGAGGAATGTATAACTTTACTATAAGATAACAGAGTATGTCCCAACTGTCAGTTTCATAACCAAATGCCTCTATTTATGATCAGTTGTTAACAGACTAAAAACTAAAACTCAAACAATTATCACTATCACTGATCTTTGCAAAGCAGGGAAACTATCACCTATACAAGTGTTCACTATGAAGTTTAGTGTAAAATGTTTAGTGTGAAAAGTAAAATTCTGAGAGCTCAAATTTGACCACTTCAAAGATTTCCCCTTCCCCACCACACACACACCCATACTGTATCCTTGACCTATACTTATGAATTCAATTTTCAAAGAGAGAACAAAATAGCTCTGTTCTGAAAAAAGGCACTGAAAAAGAATCTTATCTGTGCTTAGCTATGCGTCAAAAATATTCATTAAAAAAAAAAAAAAAGAATGCCACACAAGTTGTCTGGCTGACTCTTAACATTCACAAAGAAAAATGTGTATAAACATGAATATCTAGGCACAAATATCCATCTGGACAGGATGTTAAGACCATTACTCAGTTCCTCATGGGTCTCATTCTCTCTTAGAAGATGAAAATCAAACAACTGGTTGAAGAGCACTTTAATTAACTTTAGCAAGGGGAGGGAAGAACAGAGGGGACTCATCTCTGTGAAACACAAATAAGGACTCATCTCCATGAAGTCACTGAGAAATTTAAAAGATTAAATTTAAAATCAAAAGACATTAGGATCCTAATTACTCATATGAAAAAGTACCAAATTCTTACCACCTTGAAGCCAAGTCATCTAGGTCTTCCTTTGAATTCAGTCCCTTGGCACTGGACTAACCAAGCTCTCTGCAGCACTATTCTACTGAATGAGATGAACCCCAGAGAAGGGTGGTGACAGAAAGTGGTTACTTAAAACCAAACCAACATGGGAAAATTGACAGAAGAAATGTTCTGATGACCTAATGAATTATAAAACCAAGACTGTTCTCATATTTTTCCTTTGGTTTAAACTGGATAATCACTAAATCCCATACATGATTTTTAAGATCCCACCTATCTTGTCAAAATGCTCTTTACTTTAATAAAATGAAGTCAATTTCCTGTATTTAACTTGGACTCTTCCATCCCTTCCCTCATGAAAATTTTCCCCCAGTTAAACTGGGCAATCTTATTGCTGAAAAAAGTGAGAGCAAAGAAAGGTTCTAAAATCAGTCTTAAGCATTTATCCCTTCTGTGTCTATGTCCTCTCCTCTCAGGACCTTCACATGATCCTTGCGAGCATGATATGAAATAATTCAGACAAGGTGTTCAGCACAGTCTAGCATAGAACTCCACAAATGCTTCCAACTGTTATGAGACTCAAATGATAAAACCAAGGTAATGACAAGCAGAGGCAACATTCAAGTCCTCATGACTTAATCCACTTGGCAGACAGTAGAGGCTAAGCACATGAAAATACAGAGCAACAATCATGGTAATGTATCTATGTTAAGAACATGGGTCTATCAAACTGCCTTCCATCTTTATAGAGCTACTGTCACTTTCTACAACTTAAATGCCAACTGAGTTATTCTTAATTACCTTAAACTTGGCCTCTCTGTCTACTCCTATATCCCACTGTGATCCCATTAACATGGCCTCCTGAGGTTGATTTCAAGAGATTTATGCTCACCTACAGTTGATTCCCACCATACTAATTTTAATAGTTTTCTACTTATAAGTAATTGCTTAAAATAAATTAGCTAATTTCTACATCATGCAGTTGTTTCTACTGAGCTATATCTGTTTTTCACCAGCTGTCTAGATAATTATATTTAGTCCAAATCTTCAAAAAAAATCAGTATAGAATGAATATGCTATTAATTTGCCTCTTTTCCTTGGGCTCCCTTGGTCCTCTCATCCCTCTGATAACTTATGCTACAGATTTAGAATGAAGGTGAATCAACTCACACCTCAGAGTCAACTCAATAATGAATATGGAGGGCATCAATTCAGACAACCCTTCATGTGACACAGTAACCACAAAGGAAACAGACTAATGAATGCCAACAAGTCTCCCAAATGCAGCCAGGTGCATTTCTGCACCTAAAATCAAATGAGACTAAATGTAAGTACACATATGATACTAAAATGTTCACAATATAATGTTAATTTTTCGGTAGGAAGAGACTACTATAACCTTAATATGGGATTTCCACAAAATAAAGCTTTCTACTTTGTTCTCATATTTACAAATGTAACTCAACTCAGTCACAGTGAATTTAACATAAAAGTCTAAAGGAAGTAAGGATGCACAGATATCTTTTGTTTCAAGATTTATGCAACTTGCCCAAACACTACTCTAAATTTTGTATTTAAAATCAACAGGAAAGGGTGCCATGTTCAGTTAGATGTAGAAAGCACATTACATTCATTCTCTCCACTGAAAACAGCTGTAATACCTGAATAGAATAAAGGAAATAGCTATTTGAGGTAACTCTAAGTACCCCAAACCTGTGTTAAGTCCCCATTTTTTCCTTCCAAAATCCTGCAGCCTACACACAAGGCAACCAGACACTTGGAAGCATGAACAGGGATATAGACAGAGGGGAAATTCAAAAGTCCTTTGAGTTTCAGACTGAAAAGCAGGAAAAATAATTTCTGAGTCTGAAGTAGGTAAGAAACTTCTGCATCTTCCTTTTTGCTTTTCTCCATTCTTTCCACTCCCCAGTCCAAGGTAATCATAGGTGGCCAGCAGAAGGAGCCAGTTACCTAAAAGAAATTTCCTCTGTGATCAAGAATACAATGCTCTCAAGATGCGGAGGCAGACATCTGTTGGCTTTTTTCTGTACTCCTGCCTGTTTGCCCAGAAGACAAGCAGTCATGGGAACTGTACTACCCTTTAAAGCACCATCTTTGTGGCTGCAGAATTAAAAGCAGGAATCTCAAAGTTATAGGAATTACTAGAGAATTATCCTATACAAAAACAGTGAACTGATTTTTAGTAAAGATGCTAATGTAGAAAAATTGAGAAAGACTGTCTTCAAGAAATGCTATTGAAACGACATGCATATGCAAATAAGGAAATCTAAACCTAAACCTCAGATTCCAGGCAAATACAAATCTAAAACAGGTCATACAGCTTAAATTAGAAAATCTAAAATTACGAAACTAATAGAAGAAAAAAATAAAACCTTGTGTTCTAGAGTTGAGTTCTTAAGCAACACCTCCAAATACATTGAGAGAGAGAGAGAAAGAGAGAGAGAGAGAATCTGCACTTCTCCAAAATTAAAAATTCTTGCTCTAGAATATTTCTAGAGAATTATTCATTCTCTAGACTCACTTATTAAGAGAATGGGAAAGAAAGGGGGGGGGGGTTACAGACTGGAAAAATACTTGCAAATTACATATTAACAAAGAATTAATATAGAATATTAAAAAACTAAAACCTCTGAAAATTAAATCAAGAAACAACCCAATTAAAAAATGGACTTAAACACCCCCCCAAAAAAGTGCAAATGGATGAAAAACACAAGGCAAATGGATGAAAAACGGCTAACATAATACACTAGTAATAACAAGTGCTGAGAGAATGACAAATAGGTCAAACTCTCTTAAAAATTAACTTTTATAAAAAAGTCAGTTTCAACAAATTACATACAGCATGTTTCCATTTAAATGACACCTTTGCATTTGCATCTGTTCCTGGGTTGGGAGCATGGAGAGAATATAACACATGGAAACTAAGGGTATGGGACTGTTACACATCTATACATGTGCTAAAATTCAGACTTAGGCATCAAAATAAAAATGATAATTTCACTTCATGCTAATTTTAACCAACATAAAGATACCTCCAGTCTACAATAACATCTTGCATAAGTAAAGCATGTAAATATTGTACTGAATATTACTCTAGGTTTTATTTAAACCAAGATTATTTTAATACATTTTAAGATAGCACAAAATTGTTTCTTGCAAAAGTGAGCTACTGGACAACAAAAAATAAAGACTTTTGCAAAATAAAGGCAAGAAAGTCAATATTCAGCAAGTCCAACAGTACAAGTCACTTGGCAGCTGGCTTTTGAGATGTTGATGTTACAGAGCAAGGTGAATCATCAGGGATACAGATGCTTGAACTTGGAGTCACCCAAACCTTATCCACCACACTCCCCTGGGGCTTCACACACCTCCTTCATTTCCTTGGCAGGAAGCACACAGTTTGTTTTAAAACTTGGAGAGCATGTATACAAAGAGAAAAGGTCAAGGAAATCAGTTTCACTGAGCAAGCCTGCATTACTTCATCACTTCCGCCACAAAGGGTTGGTGCCTCCACAGTGTGCCAAAAACTGACCCAATTTCTATAAGCCTCCTGTTAGAAATGATCTCTACTCAACAGAGGGCAAGAGGAATAGTATTTAACTGCATTAGTAGTAAACCAAAGTGATTCAACCCAGGTTAGAACTGCTAGGAAGGAGCTTACTAAGACAGATCTCTGCACTCTTTTTGTCAAAACACCTTAGTCTCCCACTTTCTCAAAATATTTTTGTGGAGTCTTTTTTTGCCTGAATTGAAGGAAAACAATAGCCACCAACAATGGGATAAAACAAATTCACCCTCACTATCATTTCACCAACACCCTCTCCCAATGTGATTTAGCGCTGCTAAATTGCATAAAATACTCAGAAACGTGTTAACTTTAAAAAATATTTGTAAAATAGAATTTTTATTTTAATCATAAGTGAAGTTAAATTTTTTTCTTTCTAGTTTTCTCTATTTCGCAAAGGACTGTCGATAATGAAACAAAAGATAGCTGAATTCTCTTCCATCTACTCCTGACATAATTTGCCATAAATTATTGCTGTGACTATTATGTTTTCATTTTAAATACTCTTAGGGAAGCCCTACTTTTTAAAGGCTTTATGTAAAATTCTACCATCACCACCAAAATGGGGTAGGGGGTGTAGGATAGATACACTAAATGTTCAGATAAAATTGCTCTCACTAATTATAACAAAAAGTAATTCAGTTACAAACATAAGGAGAGTCTGGTTATTTTTAAATAGAGGCTCCTCCTTGATCTGTTTAACTTGCTTGAGAACAGAGCACAAGAACAGATGAACATTTAATAAGCCTGCTTTGATTATAATTATTTTGAGCCTAAATATATACTCCCTTATTTTATTCTTTAGGAGTTCTTGGGGGTTCTTTCAGACATGTACTTAGAAACTGTCACCTGATCATGATTGAATTGACTCACACACAGTGCTATATTTTGTTAAATATCAAAAGTGAAAGGTGATGTCAAATGACACCATAATACAGCAGTACTTTTTTCTATTGTCTGGACTTTACTGTTTCTATTAGCCTTACTAGCCAGCAAAGGTATTCTGCATTCAACATAAACCCAAACACATAGATTCCCACACACACATAAACTTTTTTTGTAAAAGAAACTCAGTCATTTTAGCCATGCTGGAGCACCTAAACTCTTAGACTGGAATATATTAGCAATGTCTACTGGCAAAAATGCAAGTTAGAAAATCAGGACTAAGAATGTAACTAAGACTCGCCAAATGAAAATTGCTATTGTGTGAAGTCTGGTGACACCAGAAAAGAGGCAGTTTCCAATGTTCCAACAGTGGGGTCCCACTGTGCAGACTCAGCATGTGGTACATGAGAGGTGTGTCCTCCCCTGAAGAATAATATAGCTAGAATGATTTAATACATCTCACTTCCCGTAAAACTAAATAATTCTATTATCTTAGCATAAACCTGAGACCTTCAAAGACTGAACTCTTTAATGGCTTCGCCTTCTTCATCACCCTATCACAGTACCCGTAAATCACTCAATAAATGACTGCTGAATAAAAAAATAGAAAGAGAAACTGAACTACACAAAAAGGAACATCTCTTTTGGAGGCGCTCAGAATACTGCTGGGGTTGACCACACACAGCATCTCCCCCACACTGGACTTTTCTATCTGCAAGTGATACTACAAAAGACAACAGAATTTTTTTAGACAAAATTCAACTTCCTAGTTGATAACAGTAAGTGCTAAGAGAGGTCTTGACTCTGCCAATTTTTTCACAGCTCATTTTTATATTTCCATTATCAACACTACCTGAAACCTGTGTTTCCCTGTAGGTATGTAAATCATCAATTTTGAAATGCTACTGATTTAATTGAAATTAAGTCTTTAAGCCAACTGAGCAAAGCTAACATCTGATAATAAGCTGAAAGTAAATAAGAAAAGGAGATTCCACTCTATGATGTGGACAACACCCATGCCCCCAGGAGAGCTGCATTCCCAAGCAAGGGTTCCAATTTCAATGCCAGGGTTGAACATTAGCAAATTTTAGTTTATTACTTAGAAAAGCTAAATAACAGAGCTAACCACTTCTTCCTAAACTCTAACAAGGTACTCATTTCGGAAAACATCCTTCTAATAGTATTTCTGTCCTCAAGTTCCTGTGTCAAATGCCATTTTGGCTGGTTTATTTAACCTTCTATTTTCTATCCACAAGCAGTTCTTCAGCTCAACTTCTGTGCCAGATTCCCAGTACTAATTCTCACACCAAACCATACTATAAATTAATTAATTAATTAATTAATTAATTAGTAAATAAATAAATAAACAAACAAAAGGTGCAGAAAGAGCAATGGTTTCAGATTCTTAGGTTCTAGGTTCAAATTCTTCCATTACAAATATGTGACCTTTTCTAAGACTTTTCTAAGACTTTTCTAAGACTCAGCTTCTTTATTTAGAAAGGAGTAAAAGCCTACTGTGGATAGACCGGCTTAGTCCCGCCCACCAGCAGGCAGCCACCTGAGGGCGTCCCTAGGTATCCAAGCTCCCTTGCCAGTGGGGAGCAAACGGGGTGAAGGATCCTGGGTAAGTCCCCTAAGCCAGGTGAGCCCTGGAGGGGGGACAGGGTGGGGGTTTTGGTGGCCCCTACCACCAGTGGATGGCTGCTGCACAGGGAAGCCATCTGTAGCCAGGATAGGCAGAACCATGTTTCCCCCTGCTCCTAGCCCAAGGGGAGCAGGGAAGGGCACAGGCTCAGCCATCTGGGCCCCACCCTCACACAGAGAGGTACTGGTGTGCAGGCAGGTGGGGGTGGAAGGGAAGCCCCTTCCAGTTTGCTCTCACTCCAGCTAAACTTCAAGAGGAGCAAGAACATACACAACACAAACCCCATCAAAGAACGGGTGAGGGATCATGCAAAACTCCAGCCCTTAAGCCTGAGCTGGACACAGCAGATGGACAACCGAGAGAACCAGTGCCTGTGAGACAAGAGAAACAACTGTACAGACACGATGTCACAATGCGCACCTATGCACTCACGGAGCCAGAAGACCTGGGACCTCATTTCAGAGATGCCTTCTAGGAGAGCATCACCTCTCCCCACACTATGGGAGAGGAAAGGAAGACCAACGATGGGGTAATCGGACCCACATCAAAACTGCAAACTGAGGCAGAGGAGACGATCTACAAAGGCCATTCACACACAGGTGCCTGTATTCACAGAGAAACTTCTTCACTGACACTGGCTGGGGGCGAGACCCCCTACATCTGACACCAGAGCCATAAGGTAAAGCAGCAAAGCAGCGGAGATGGGACTGGAGAAGATGGCCTGCAGCAAGAAAACATGGACAGATCACAGGCTAGCCGCCCAATGCAAACTTAACACTGAAAATCTACTAGCAAGTCCTTCACCCAATGAAAGGACACTGCCACAGGAAAAAAAGACACTAATGGACTTAACACAGACTAGCAAACAACACAGAGAAGAGTTTGAGAGAATGGAGGGGGCACCACAGTGAAGAGGGAGGGGGGTATCCCAAAAACCATTTACCGAGATTATGATTTAAAGTATAAAAATAAATAATTTTAAAAGCCTACTGTGTAATTATTTTGTTAATTATAAAGGTTGATAACAATTATAAGTGATCAGGATTATGAAAACTAAAAGCAACTTATTTCTATACTTAAGAATGCATATTAATCATATATTATGATCCTCTATTATTAGAAGTAAAGAGTAATTTTGTTTATATTTGTATATATTTAATTTAAAAAACAAATTACAAATCATAATTATTTGAAAGACAAATAATTTTTACTTTTTTTTTCATGTTCTCTTAGGCAGTCTATAAAACACCAACTCTCAAAAGCAACCAAATTTACCTCTTACTATAATAAAGATATTATACATTGATAAAACTAAAACATAAACATACATATACATAAAGTAAAAAATTATAAAATTTAAAATAAGAATAGAATATAAATTCAGAAGTCATCATAAATCACCTACAAATAAACACTATTAATATCTCAATGTTTAAAATTGAGATCATATTAAAATCCTTTGCAATTTAACTGATGTGTGCACTTCTCTATGTCACTTATTGCTAATCACTATTTAATAGTGCTCTATGCATATAAGTAACAATTTAACCATCTTTGCACAACAAGGCATGTTGGTTGCACCGAATTTTCATGTTACAAACAGTAAAGTGATAAAAGTCCTGGAACAGAAAACTTTTTTGTGAATTAAAAATAAATTCATAGGATAAAATCACAGAACAAGGCATAACAACACTGCAGGCTTTAGGCACATACCATAAAACAGCATTATCTACAGATTTCAGACTGTAAAACATCTAACCGAGGTAACAGGAGGATAATTGCTCTGGAAACTTTAAAGACTGGATTAAGCAGAGACCCATACACTCTGACACATAATTTCTCTTAGATATTTTATTTGAAATTAAATGCTATCCATTCATTTATCAATTTTCTGATGTAGGGTCAAGTGTCTTCTCACAACAGTCAGTAAGCTTGGGAGCTTGGCATCCTCAAACCACATCCAAAAAAGACTTTTCCACGACTTCCAATTTCCCTTTCTCATTAGAGAGGAGCACAAACATAAAGATGCTCACAAAACCAGCTAAGAATCCTAAAAGTGTAATTACTTCCCCCAATATTTTAAAGTTATCATGACCATACCTAACTTCACTTTCTTTTAGAAGTTAGAGCCTTTGGAGGTTTTTCCAAGAATTTAGCATGTTTCTGTAGAAAAATAATAGTCATTCAGTCAGACTACATAGACTTTTAATTATGTAACTGGAAAAAAAAACAGGCTTTTGTTATAAACAAGAATGATTTTTGATCAACATTCAACTTGACGAGCTGACCCTTGAGTCGGCAGAGTGGCCAGCAGGTGGCCCATCTGTAGGTACTGGTGTCCCTGTATCAGTGACCCCGTAAAGCAAAGGAAGTGAGGATGGTGGAGGTTTCCAAAAAGAGCTCTCATCTCCTGGCTCTTTGCAAGGATTGAGTATTATGGTTTTAAATGGCATTCATTAGCCCGTACATGTATACGCAGGTACTACAAACTGATACCAACACGGGCGATTCCTGATTCTACAGGAAGAACAGAACACATGCCACCATTTACCAGATTTGCTGAGTAGGTCAAGAGTAACCAACCAAGGTCTCACATCTATTTCTATCCTGTGTCCAATTTCCAAATGCTTTAGATCCAGGGTTGGTCCCTAAGCCTCCACTCTTTTCTACCTAAAATTCAGCCATCAGCTGATTGCATCCAGTCTCAAAGCTTTACATAATAATCTATAGAGCAAAACTTTCTAACTTAAATTCTAAATAACCTGGCACCCAAGCACACCAAGCTGAAGAGACCTGCTCCTTTCACCTCACCGTACCCACCACCACCACCACCTGCTCAGACCAAAAGGCTGTTCTCGATTTTTCCCATCCAGTCCAACAGTAAGTAATCCCTGTCATTTTCAGGGGTTTTTGCCCTTCAATCATTAGCCTCTATGATCAGCACTTGGGGTATGCACCCTTCCCATGATTGTACACCCCTGTGCCCGGGGGGCCTGTGCATCTGTAAGTGGGCACAGCTGAGCTGAGAAGGTGGAGTTAAAAGGGTAGGATCACCCTGGGCAGGGGGGAAGCAGCGAGAACTCCAGAGAAATGTTAAGTGGCCATTTCTTTGCTGCTCATTATTAAAAATTCCAAAAAGATAATGCCAAGGGCTCCTACTTTTTTTACCTGCTACCACCAATGATGAACCTACCTGAATTATACATCCCCAAGACTTTGTGGATTTATTTGCTATCTCAATATATATCTAGAGGGCAGGGACCCTGCTGTGTTCACAGCGGTATCTTCAGTATCCAAAGTAATGCTGGGCACACAGTATGTCTTTAATAAAGACTGATGAGGAGTGCAAAGAGCTCCTAAAACTTTCACACACCTCTGGGAGTTTTCCATGTATAATTAGAAAACTGAGAGAAAAATTTAAATGCTTTTTAAAATACGCAACATTCATGGCTCAGGAGCTGCAACCGATCACCACTGCAATACCTTCGTTTGACATAAGTGAACCTAAAGTTCCGGGGTTTACACAATTAACCCCAAATCAGGAGAAAACAAGAGCTCTTCATGCAAATGTCTAATGATGTACAAGCAGTCCTAACACCCAGTAACCAACCTCTCATTTTTGGTGTATAAACACATTTCTTGCAACTATTGCAAGAACTGAATTAAATTACTAGCAAAGATAAAACCTTTTTTCATTCTGGTTAGATATGTAACAAGGACCCTCAGCAAGAAGCTCTGGCAATGACCCAACTGCACAGATCCTTGAAAAGTCCATGATAAGTTAGAGGCTGTTGAGGTGCTGGAGAGCAATTCACAGCAGAAAAATTAAGTCAAGATGCCCAAATTCAAAACCCCAAAGTCACTGTGTAAAGCAATAGCTGCTACTTTGCCTCCTTCTTTTAGCAAAGCCTTCCCAGCCAGAATGTACTGTAAATTTCCAGAGGGAGAGAGTAGTTGGGTGTCTATAATTTGGTAATTGTTATCTGATTTCATATTTGCTACTGAAAGGATCTTCATAAAATGCAGTAATCTAAGGCCCCACCCTGAAGACTTCTCAAGCTAAGATTCCCACAAGTGTGAAGTAATATTACCTCACTGATTTTATCACTTCCCTCTCTCAATCTGAATACCTTGGTGTTTACAAAGCTCCTGATATCATTTCATTAAGTTTCCTAGACAAACCCTAAGGCGCCTCCCATGGCCTGCTGGGGCTGCTGCCATCAATCAGCACCTGACCCAGCTGGAGTAGCCAAGGTAAGCCAGGTCGTTCCCCCCCCCCCCCCCCCAGCACCTGTCCTATTCACCTAGTCACATCCAGAGACCTCCTGGTTAGAACCAAAAAGGATCTGTGAACTTACCCAACATGTGATCGGATGTTCTCCCCAGTATTTTGTTTTTACTAAAAACAATAAACACTTAAAAACTAACAAAATGGTTTTTCCATAAACAAGGCTTCATCAGCTCTTCATAAACACTCAACAGAGTAACATTACCATTTCTGTGCTTCACATGAGAATTTGGATGGTAACGGTGGTGCAGAGAGGGGACTGTGTCAAATTAGACAAAGTCAAGCGTGTACCAATGGAAGCCCCTGGATTTTT
The DNA here is from genome assembly GCA_004024945.1 of Uropsilus gracilis. Taxonomy (NCBI): domain Eukaryota; kingdom Metazoa; phylum Chordata; class Mammalia; order Eulipotyphla; family Talpidae; genus Uropsilus; species Uropsilus gracilis. The sequence continues at coordinate 45,851 of PVHY01001777.1, forward strand.
TTGGATCTGACACCAAAAGCAAAGGTAAAAAAAGTAAAAATAAACAAGTGGAACTGTGTCAAACTAGAAGCTTCTGAACAGAAAAAGAAACCACTAAAGTAAAAAGACAACCTACCCAACGGGAGAAAATATCTGTGAATTATATAAGTGATCAATATGCAAAATATATGAATAACTCATACGCTAAATAACAAAGCAATATCCAATTAAAATATGAGTAGAGGATCTGAACATTTTTCCAAAGAAAATACACAGATCAACAACAGGCACATAAAAAGCAAATCAAAACCACATTAAGATTCAACTCACACTTGCTAGAAGTATGGCTGTTACCAAAAAGATAAAAGATATTAAGCATTGGCAAAGATGTAGAAAAAAAGAGAATCTTGTTGGTAGAAACATAAAATGGCAAAAATATAGTTAGTATGCAAAAATATAGATATTTCTTAAAAATTAAAAACAAAAGTATCATATGATCTAGCAATTCCACTACTGAATATCTGATGGAAACAAAAACACTAACTAGAACACCCCCATTCTCACTGAAGCATTATTCATGATAGCCAAGACACAGAAGTGACCTAAGTGGTCATCGACATATAAAGAAAATGTACACACACATACACAATGAAATACCACTCACCCATAAAAAAGAAATCTTGTTATTTGCAATAACATGATTGGCTCTTAAGGGTATTATGCTAACTGAAGTTAGTCAAAGACAGACAAGTACTGTATGACATCACTTACATGTGGAATCTAAAAAGAAACACAAACATAATCTGAACTTACATATACAGAGAACAGAGGTGAAGGTTAGGGAGTGCGCAAAATGAGTAAAGAGGACTTAGAAAGTATATACATTCAAACACTTAAATAAGTACGACATGGGGTGTCATGTACAGTCTGGAGGTAATAGTTAAAACTGTGTTGCACATTTGATAGTTACAAATACAGTATGTACTAATGACACAGTCACTGTGAGAGCTGCATCCCTGTCCACAATACCCATCTCCATGACACACAGCAGAGCATCATACATTTTACTCAAGTTCCCTATCACCTTGCTTTTATCAGTTTTTTTATAGGTTAAGCTAGAAGAAATATATAACCTTTGACCTCTAGGTGCTCTCTGTTCTTGTTTGTGCGTGCGTGTGTGTGTGTGTGCATGTGCGTGTGTGTGTTTTAGGTTAAGCTAGAAGAAGAAATATATAACCTTTGACCTCTAGGTGCTCTCTGTTCTCATTCGTGTTCGTGTGTGTGTGTGCATGTGCATGCGTGCATGTGTATTAGTTAGTATGGGGAGAGGGGAAAGGTGAAGATGACCAGAACAGGAAAAAATAATGCAAGAAAGATATGGCAGTGCTGCCTCTTATATCTGTATTGTATTTCATATTTGCAAAGAGCTTTCTTGTATATTTAACACTCACAGAATGACAACTAAGTCCTCAAGTTAAAGCTGGCAGATCAGCACTCAGGTTCAGGCAGTTGGGGAGGGTATCTTGGAGCTGAGGCTCATGTGGACTCTCAAAGATGAGGAATAGTCTCAGAGAAGTTGAAGCAATGGAGATGAGAGTTCCAAAACGTTCCAATCAGTACATACATGACAGCCTAGAAATGGAGAAGGACCTGGTGAATCAGGAACCACTCGACTGGAGCACTCCTCTGTTCATTTTGTATGCCCTAGGATAAAACTTAATACAAAAGTCACCCCAGAGATATCACTGACTGAACAGGAAATCATATTTAAAAGAAGTAGAACTGAATATAGGTGGAGCCCTGATTATTCGTCCTTTACGGTCTTACATTTGGCCCTTACTATGTGCCAGGCACTGTTCAAAGCACTTCGTTTATGTTAACTTGTATCATCCTCCTACTAATGCTGTGATGTGCACACTATTATCACTATTACTACAATAATAATGAAGGAACTTGAGGTACAGAGAGGTTAAGTAACTTACCCGGAGCACAAACCTGGTAAGCAGTAGAGACAACATTTGAAAATAGGCAGTCTGGTTCCACAGTCAATGAGCTAAATTTCTATGCATGACATGGTCTTTCAAAATAGCACATTAAACTTGAAAGTACACAAGCCAAATTTTGGCTCTTCAGTTTTTAAGAGGGTGACAATCATACCTTTTCTATTTTGTTCCTAATTTGCTACAATGCGAACCACTTTGGTTTTTAAAAAGTCACCCCCCAAAAAGGATTTTAATATGGTTCTAAATGATGCATTTAGATTTGGGCTTTGCATTCTGTTTAAACTAGGAAGTGCATCTTCTCTTGGCATTAAACACGGCAGAATCAGCTATTTTACAATTACACATTAAGAAGGTCAGTGCCATCAACTGATCAAACAGTGAGTGATTAATGCTGCTTCTCAGAGAATCTTTTTTTAAACATATTATCGTATAAACAGCTAAGCAAATATGACGATTCAAATAATCTGATACCTATAAAGTCAAGAGAGAGTTCTTCACCTATAAATAATAGACAACACCCACTTGGACAATGCAGCACCCAATGGTGCTTTTTAAATCCCCACATACATCACTGATTGAAAGAATGCCCCACCAACAGTAATTAACATTGACATCACTCTGGACCCTGAGGTGGCATGAAGGGAAATGCTGGTTATACATGACAATTAAAAGTGTTTGTTCCAAGGAGTCAGAACATTTTTCTGTAGGAATGTTCTAAAACCTGCTCTATGAATTATATAAGATAAAGTCAGTTTGAAATATACTCTAAAATTAACTACTATATATATAAATGATTTGAAGCTCAAAAGCACTCACAAAGCATGACTTCATTCAACTAAAATGGAGAGAACTAATATGAAAAATAAACTTGTTATCAAAATATACTAAAAGAACAGATAATTGAACTCATTAATGTTGGGATCCTTGCACAAACAAGAGTTCATAAAACTAACTGGTCAAAATACTGGGGATATAAACAGCATCCTTCAGCCACTTAATTAGAAATAGCAACAGACACTGGGGAAAAAACACTATTTAAGAAAAACCATTGAATTTAGTTCATAATGCATACAAATCTCCATTTTTTTAATTTAATTTAATTTTATTTTCAAATCTCCATTTTAGACACAACTTTTGCATTAAAAATTACTGTAACCTTGCTAAGAGGATACAATTAGAACACAGTGAGTCGTGTTGAGTCGTGTTACTGCTGCTTTCAGCATGGCTCTATTAATGCCTGTTGTTTACCTATAAAATAAAGAGCAGCCTGGGAACTGTCCTAGTTTCTTTGAGAGTTATCAACTGAAGCTAATGCTTCCTTAGTGAGAAGTCACTTTTAAAAGGTACCAAGATCCTGGCCAGTTTCCTGTGCTATTTACCAGATAGCACAATTTGCAGCATGGACAGGCCTAGTTTTGCAATGGAATCTGAGTACCCTCAAGTAATATCTCCAGAGTTCTCATTGTGTTCACTTGCTCAGTTAGAAATAAAGGGCAGTCTTTTCCCCAAATGAACAGCAAGTTCAAAAGGAGTTTAATCATCCATTGTAATGGATGGCAGTCCAATTAGAAAATAAAGCTCCTGTTACTATTACCAGCTCATCCCACCCCTCTCATCATTGAAAACCCCAACAGCACACTGTCTTGGATATGTTCACAAGCAGCATATGGAGTCTCCTTTCCCTCCAAGGCGCTCCACATAAACCTCAGAATTAACTGAAATGACCAGTATGCTGTCTTGTGATAGCTATTTCTGCTTTGACACATACCAGGATTTATGGAAAGTTACCATTCAGAGGATTTACGAGAGAGCTAGAGTGTTCCCTTATGTGACACCCCTTAAGTGTGTGCTGAGAGTGTTTCCTAAGCCCCTCTGTAAATGACATTGTTGTAAGAAATGTATTTCCAACAAGGCTAGTACATAGTAAATACCCAAAACATACACCACACCAAGGAAACATCTATCGCTCAGAACTCCCTTTAGCCTAGATGCTGAAAAGTGATATCAATTTTGAGGACTACACTATTATCTAGTGAAAGTAACAAATTAGGTTAAATAGTGAACTTCTTATCACAATGATTAAGTATGATTAAGTATCTTGACTCAACTGGCAAACTCCACTAGACCAGCATTATTGACTGTATTTACATAAATACCTCCACATGACCACATGACAGACTACATGCACACCAAGGCTGTAGTCCTTCCTGCCCCTAATTTTACTGGTTTCATTGTGGAGATAAACTCACTTATTAAAAAAAAAAAAAAAAAAAAAAAGAACAGTTTCTAACAACATTTTCATAGCAAAGGTGGAAATATGTCTCAATTTTACCCAAAACACTATGTACAGATATGACCTCATATATGCCAGTAATACAGCATGCCAGTAATATACCATCTTAGTTCAAGATGGACTATAGATGTAAACACAAAAATTAAAACTATGAGATTTTCAGAAGAAACATAGGCACATACTTTCAGGCCTCAGGGAGAAGAGTAGGCAAAACCTTCCTAAGACAATGAAAGCAATAACCATAAAAGAAAAAAAATCAATAAAATAGATCTAAACATATTAAAGATGCATATCAGATGACACTGCTTTCTAGGAACACTATAAGGAACCACTGTAACTAGAGAATAGATTCTCTAGGATACTTAGAAAGATAGGAAATAAAAGATAACTACCAGGGCATTTTTAACTACTAAAATGATATACTGTACATAGTAACAGTAACTCCACATTTTAAATAAATCTGGATTTAAAGTAGCAATTTTGCTGTTTTATGAGTTGGTCTCAAAAAGCTCTTCAAATTTAATGCTGCAAATAATACTATATTCTAAACAGACAATATTTGATTTATATCATATCACATTTTAAACACTTTGTCAAAATATAAACATTAACTCTTACAATAATAGGTCAAGAAAATAAGGATACAAAGTAAAATAAAAAAGGCAGAGTGCCAAAAATTATTATAGTTTTTCAGCTCTAATTCCAGAGTTATGACTTTATATAATTATACACTTGGTTCTATCTAGATGTGTTACTCAGTTGTAGTCAAGAAGCATTTCATACTACCCCAAGTGCTTATAATAAACAGTCATTCACTGTAGTACGCTGGACATGGAATTGACAGCAATGTATTAACATGTGGTTGTCAACTACTTTTAACAACAAGATTTTTTGACATTTATTGCCAAGTTCTTGAAACACAAATCTGAACATATGATGACAGATCAGTTGAGGTGTACCTGTACTTTCTCCTTTGATTTTCCCTTTCCTAGTGTTCTACCTTAAACACGCAAGGTGTGCTTTGAGTCCTTGCAGAGTTATACTAAAGAACAGCACTATTTTGTACAAATTAGCAAGAGAAATAGCTAAAGCCTCAGGGTCCTATCTCAGAGGACTGTTAAAACCTTGTTAGACTAAACAGATAGCAAGGTACTATATGAGGAAACTAAACAATTTACTTTTCTTTTTTGATGCTTTTTTTTTAAGGCACCAGGCTTTCTAACTATTATTAACAGTAAAAAGAAGAACTTTTACCAGAATAGCTAAGATGTTAGACTAACAAATACAGCAACACAGAAGGATTAATGACAACCAAAAGTCTTAAGATTGATAAGAATGCAGCCTATCATCACTGTGTATGAGGAAATATGCATAAATACACATGTACAAACACACACACAAAGATTTAACACAGTGATTTAGGCACTGAAGGCAGACATAGGAAGTCAAATCCCAGCTCTATCACACGCAAGCTCTTCCACATGTGACTATGGAAGTCATGTAGCTTTAACAAGCAGGTATCTGTCAATATCTCACAGGATGAGTATGAAGATTAAATGAGACAAAGAAGGCAAAAGTCTTTAGCAAAGTTCTGAGTTGAAAAAAAAATGTTTAGTGATGGTTACTGTTATTGTAGTTAACGTAAAATCTCTTCAATAAGGATTTGAAATTACTGGAAGATTATAAAATAGGAAAACTAAAGTTAATGACACATATAAAAATGCCAATTAAAGATTTCTGTTTTAGAAATTTTACCTTGTGGTCACAACATTGTGGAAATCAAGAGAATTTTAAATTAAACAAGCAATACAGGCAGAGGAAATAAACCATTTTACTTCCTTTCTTCTGGCCCAAGTAATTTAAGAAAAGGAATGAGGGGAAAAGCCAAAACAGTCATTTGCAATCAATCACTATCAGCAGTCATTCACTTGATCAAACAATGGCACGCATACAACTGTAGCTGAAGTTCATGAAAGCCAAACAAGTTCCAAGCAGAGGAACAAAACCGCACACTCAGTTCCTCTTACCTGTAAATCAACCTGTGGCTACATTACAATGATTTTTCTGGAACAAGCTGCAACTAATCAAACAAGTACTTGTGTGTGATAAAAATATGAGCTTAGTAAAAAGGCACAAAAATTCTAAGTCATGCCATCCTTCAATTGTGCATTCACTCATGTTTTATCACGTTCTGAGGGTCTAACAAGCACTTACTACAAGCCAGACTTTGGCAAATATCACTATTTAAGAAAAGTAACCACTGCAAGAAAAGCATCCAAGAAAGTGTGAAGAAGGTCCAGCACAGGGTGTCCTGTTCCATACAGCTTCTGATGCTTTAGAGTAAAAAGGCAGACCAGGGGAGCAATTGGAGCGTTAGGAAACATGGTCAGAGCTGCACAGGTTCATCTGGTAAATTCTTCGTCTCTTCCTCATCCTCATCACTACACCACAAGCTATTTTGTTGCTGGTTGGTAAGTTTCTTCTTATATCTTATTTAAGGCAGCCATCTGTTCAACTCATTTATTAAAATTTATAAAAACATAAACTCTTAGTGCCTTTGTCTTCAACCAGACACCAATTTCTGAGAGTCTATATTGTCTCCATCCTTCAAGGACAGTTCCAAGACCATCTTTCCCCAAAAAGAATTTCTTGAAAGACTTCAGCTGAAAGATGTTGCTCTGCATTCTCAACTGCCTGTACCTACCTCATACACATTTTCTTTCTACCTTATGTTAATTAAGGTAATCTCTTGGCTATCTTAGATTAGCTCCCTAGAGCACCCAGGTTCCCTGAGAGCAGGCTCATGTTTGATTTACCTAGGACAGAAGCCTGCAGTACTTCACCATTCACTGTAATTATATAATTAATATAATTAATAAACGCTTGTGTTTTTAAAGACTGGCATGAAGCCATAACTTTCGCTAACTTCATCACCACTGCTGACAGTGTTACATTTACTGATATCTTCATTTTTTATTAGGATGAGTGACTGAAAACTAACATATTATGAACCTAGAAATAATATGAATCTAAAACAATAAAATACCCCATCTTAATCAGAAATTCAAAATATACTACATCATTTTTATGTATTATCGATACTGAGACACCTAAAGAGTTGACAGAGAGCTGTTTACTTTTACCCAAAGTTATAATTTTCCATTTTCAATCATGGAAGCAGATAGGGAATTTCCATCTATCCTTACTAATTATGTGACCTCCTTCAATCTTTTCAGTATCAGTTTCCTCATATATACCTTCAATCTTTTCAATCTGTTTCCTCATATATAAATGGGTGAGAACAATGCCTATCTCACAAGAGAGGTGAGGATACAATGAGACAAAATGTTATGACCAAGCCTAGCATCATGCCTGAGTGCACAGGACTGGCTCCATCTCCATGTCATTTCAAGATGGCTGATGGAGGTTCTGCATTAAGTTTCGCTAGTTTTAAAATCAGTGATTTGATAATTCTGGAATCTCTCAGTTTCACTTCATAAACAATTAAAATAAGACAATTTATTACTAGATGCTAATAGACTTCAGTATTGCAATTCCCCTATACCTATTCCCATACACCTTAAGTCTCAAATGGAATTTCCACCTGCATTAAATTAATTATAATGTTCTACTCTAGAGTGGGATTCTTTCCAAAGTCATTCTAAATTTAAAAAAAGGTTGTTACTTCTAATACTAGTTTAAAGAAAATTACTATACTACACTAAAACCAGAATGTTTTTCCCTTTTGTATTTCTTAGATTGAATTCTCTGATCAATGTTATTATCAGCCACGATGTAAAATGGAGAGATGTGAAAAACTCACAATTTCAGACATTTGCTAAATATAGAATAGAAAGTCACATAAAACTGAACCATCAAGCAGCAATTTGTTTGCACAAGTCATGCTATTTAGTGTCTGTCCCACTTAAATGACACAGAAGTATAAATGTTGGATGCGGTATTTGAAGAACTCAGTGCACAACGCATCTTCAATGCCAAGGGAAGGTAACAGTTTCTGCTATGACTGACTGACATAATAACTGAAGCTGAATTAGTATGAAGTTTAATAACTGAAGTTCACTTAGATGGAAAGCTCTTCAGATCAAAGTGCTGCTTTCCATGCCCATAATGCATAATTACAACAGAAACACCACCTTATCCACCAGACTGGCTACAACTGAAGACTAAAAAGAAAGACGTGGAACCACTGTAATTCTGTTAGTGACAGTGACTGGTATAAAATTTTGGCAAAAAAAGCTCTATAGTACCTAGTAGAACAGAATGAGCACATATTCTGTAAACCCATACCCCCCCACCCCAGGTACACCAGCCCCAAGTAAATACAAAACTGCTTATAACAGCATTAGATCTAATGGTCAAAAGCTACACATGCACATACACACATAGGCATACACACAGAGACACACAGACACACACAGAATTTTAGTAGTAAACAAATAAATGGTGGAACAGTTTACATGATGCAGGCGAAGGAGTATTATAGCACTTTTTAATAAAAGTTCAGAGCAAATCAGGCTAAACTAGCCCACGGTGACCTAAGTCAGAGATGTAGCTGTCTTTGAAAGAAGTATGAGGAATGAAGCCGTGAACTAGGAGAGAACATGAGGGAGCTTCTAGAAAATTGGTAATGTTCACTTTAATTTTTAATTTAGGTCATAACTACACATATAGGTTGGAATTTGCAAAAAATTATCAAAGGTAAGAAGAGCTGTTTGTTTTTCTGCATACCTCAAAAACATTTTTCAGTAAAGAAAAAAACAAAACATTGAGGTACTAGTGAGCATGTATGTATATAATTTATCTAAATATAAAATGTATAAAACTGGAAGAGTAAGTGGTTTTTCTTCATAAAATCAATGTGGGAAAAATTGGCATGTGTACAATCACCAATATTTATGATTCTCTTCCTATTCTATAACTATTTCCCCTACACTCAAATAAATGAGAAAAGTTTTATGGCCACATTGGTAGATGCATTATTAAATGCAGTCAAGAAAACATTTCCAAAACTCCAAAATTTTGTCCCCAAAAGCAATGGCACAGTGAGCACACTACAGACATATGTGTACTTGTCTCCATTCCTAGGAACAGACTCCCTGGGCAAAGTGTACACTGAACAATACTAGGAGTGTGTGAGAAAATCTTAACATCTTTTCATCACTATTGTTAGACAATCTTGGTACTCATTAGTAAAATGAATACTAAGCTCCATGAAGTACATAGCTAACCCAAAATAAATAATTTATCTGAAAGGTCTGCTTTATTAATATACAAATTTTAAAACTTTGTATATAAGAGAATAGTCTTATAGAAAACACTCTATCGTTATAAAATAACTTAATCCATGACAGCAAAATAGGAATGATGAAAAAAATTAAAATAGTCTCAAAAGTCAAAGAAATGACAGGATATCCAACCAAATCAAAAGTAATACAGATACATTTTTGTGCCCACACAAACAGTCCACTGTTAAAAATGAGATGACAGACATCTTTAATATTCACAAAATAAACTGGAAAGGGAGAATTTTCTCAAGGCTAAGATTTTTCATCAACTTTCTAGAATCTGCTACAGAGTTTTTAGTAGCAAATACCAACAAATACACACAAATAACAAATAAGAGGAGTAGCAGGAAACTGGCAAGTCCCTCCCTCCATACCACCGCCATTAAAAAAGAAAAAAAAAAAAAAAAACTAAATACTATATACATATGTAATAAATAACTACCATCATTTTCTTCTAGTAAAACTGTTCTTAACTCTATAATACCTGAATTAAGTATATCAATATTTCATGGTTAAAAATCATCATGAATTACAAGTGCTCTACATCAGAACAAAAATAAGGACCTGAAGATTTTCCTGTAGGCAGAAATGTATTCTCAAGTCTACTATTAGTTTTCTCCTAGTCACCCAGAAAAGTGAATTCATCTCTCTAGGAAGTAAGTTACTCTTTAAATCACCAAATAGAATTTTACCCGTCATATCAATTCCCTTTACCAAGGGAATTAATTTCACTTAATTTGTTTAAAAAAAAGAGAGAGAGAGAGAGAGAGGTCAAGTGGGGCTAACTCTTCCAGTCCTTCAAATCATCCACAGTGAGATACAGAATTGGAATCTGAAATTCCTGACCTTCTTCCTGTAAGATAGTGCTTTATTAAAAAGGTAAATGAGACTAGGTTATAGCCAAGTCCCTTTTTGGAGTCCAATTGACTTCAAACAGCATGAAGGTCATACACAGTACTGAATTAACCAGGAGCTCTCCTAGTTTGGGAGAAGCAAGTTGATTCAGAATGAACACCCCACTGATAGTAATGGCCTTATTCTCCCAGTCTTAATCTTTACATTTTTCTTTGCACAACTGGATTGGAAATGCAGGCTATCAGAAGTGCCTTTTGGCCACAGTTCAAAGGAAATAGAACTTCCTAACATAAAAATATTTTTCAGCTTTCCCAAATTACACTATTTTAGCCAATATTTCATTTTCATATTTCAAAGTTCTATATATCAACTCAAAAATTTACATTTTATGTGTTTTAAATGTCAAAGATCTTCAGAATACAGGCTTGAGTGGCATGAAGGCCACTTTTAAATGTGGCCTTGTCTCCAAACACCACCAACCCCGTAGGGGACACACCCTAGCATGAAAGAAGAGTCCAAAGAAGTAGGTGGTCAGAGCACAAAACCATCTTTACAGATTAAGCATGATAAGTATTAACCAGGTGATTAATTTGACAGATCAACCAGCACCAACCATGGATCAGGCCCTGGCGCTACAGAAACCTGCAAGACCGCTGTCCTCTATCAGTTCAATGGCTCATAAAGACAATGCTCTACTGCCTAGTGACCAAGTGTCACACACCAAGTATCATATCTGGTGTTTCTGCACTGGCAAAATAATCAGAACTCTTGAGAGATGCGCTTTAATCCTTTTTAAAAGGCAGCCCCAAAGTACTGAGGCTCATTTTGGGTGCCACAGACAAATGCACATCTAAAAGGCTCAGCCATGAATATTTGGATAAAGTGATTTTTCAACCCTGGTTCTTTCATTATGTCTTGCAGTCTCCCTTCACGATGATATTAATGAAAAAAGTCAAGAGAAGGTAAAGATTCAGGCACCTAAAATTGTAAAAAGAAACACAAAAGCTTCTGGCCGTACCTTAATCAGTGGTCAGCCTTTTAAAATTAGACACCAACTGGCCATTCCTGGTTCCTGGTATTTATCTGAATAGATGTTACCTCCCTTTGATCTGCAGGATCTACTCAACTCAGTCAATGGTGATGTACTTGCAAACAGGGTTGGAATACTGCAGATATTTTCATTAAGAATATAACCATATTAGAAACAAAAACAAGCATGATTTTTCTGTTCCTTTCTATTTTCCAAACTAGCTAAAATTAGCATCTATCATTTACCTAGTCAGCAAAAAGTAATAGTTTTAACTTAAAAGGCACAGAAAAATGATTTTATTTTAACAGAATTCTACTAAGTGACCTAATATCCATATGATTTCATTTGATACAATTTCTACAGTTACTGAGAGAGAAAATGTTTACAATAGCAATTCAATAAGGAAATACTTGTCCTCCATCTGCTGTAATCAACAAATGTTGGCAATTTTTTACACTAAGTAGTGTTTTACTTCTACAGAAGATAATCATGCCAAGTAAAAATAATATCAAAGGCACATCCCCACATAGCACATACATATTTAAACAGTTAGCCTCCAATACAACCAGTAAGAGAAAAACTGTCTAGTCTCTCTCACATTTACACTAAGAACAGATTCTGCCAGACTAAAACCAAAATCCCCAAGAAAGAAACAGTGATCAGTGTTGGTAAACAAAATTCAGTTTCATCTCTAGCTGATAACTTCTCTCATCTCAGGGCACTAGAGATAAGCGAAAACTGTTTACTTTCCTTAGGACATAGGGCAGATACTCATCAACAAACGTTTTCTCCAAAAATGGGGAAAAGTACCTTGATTATACAATCCCAGGTTTTCATCAAAAGCCCAGACAAGTGAAAATCCTCTACAAATCAGGAAACACGGAGATGATCACAATTTCTGAGTAACGGATTTTCTCTAGTTGATCTTCTTCCCCCCTGCTCAGGTATCAGAAAAGTTCTCATTCATTTTCAACATGAAAGTGAAACTTCTAACTTTGAGAGTAAGTAAAAATTGTCAATGAAACAAACTGTATTTTTTGTCTTCTACTTGGAATTACTTGAAATTACTTCATAGGAACACATCTGCTCTCCACAATTAGAAAACAAGCTCATTTTAAAATCCATATGACAAATACTTTATTCTTAAACTTGGCATCCATTCACGTCACCCCAACTTTCTGCCAACTGACCTTACCACGGAGGTGCCTCCATATTTGGGACTTGATTCTCACGACACAGAACCATAGGAGTAGGTAAATACTATACCATCAGCCTTTAATGCAAGCCACACTTTATATTTCTTTAAAATCTCCCCCATACTGCAAGTATCATTCACAATTTCCTCACATGACACAAAAATAGCAACTCAAGAATATGTGGGAGTGAAGTCTAAAGAGTTCAACTATGTTCACTAACAAAGGAGTGAGCAGCACAAACCTCCTGGGCTTCACTCAACAATCCCTAATGTCAACATCAGTCTCCAGAAACCAAAGGAAAAGAGGTCAGTCTTGTTTCTCACAGTCAAGCACAGTACTCGGATCACTTGCAAAAAATAAATCATGTCTCCTTATCTCCCATGATGAGCAAAAGAAATACCAACCTGAGAAATGTGGGTGGGAAACAATCTAAGCACTGAGAAGTTTGACGCACACTCATTCCTCACTCTGTGAACCTGCATCAATGTCGAGTCTGGGAATTTTTTAAACTTTTCTCTTCCGCAGTTTCTCTCATTTCAAACCATTCTCCAGTAACTTCAAGTAAAAGTACTTTTAATTCTCTCAGAATGAATGCTAACTTGATTGAGAACTTTATACAGACTCCATTGAAGTGGATGAAGTTGTTCTTTGTGTCCATGAGAGTGTGAGAGAACTGCAATTCCATTCTATTGTTACTAAAGGCTCTGGGCACCTAAAAGGTGGCAATGGGTATTATTTTCAAGGATATGAATCAACTGGCTCTGGTACTAATATATCTGCTAATAATACCCAGAAACTAGACCCCCGGTTGAGAGCATCTGAAAACACACAGACAGACACAGATGCACAGAGATACACAGACACACACATACCATTCTAACACCACTCACATCTAACCCTCAAAAATATCTTATTTTATTTTTAATGACTATAATAGAGCCATCTGGGCTCTATTGGAAACTGATAACCAAAGAAAAACATGCCCAAGATCTGACTTCACATGTGATTTCTCTCCTGAGTCCGAGAGATAAAGTGCAATTCTAGGCTCTACTTCTCCCTCCCACCTAGCAAGGTACCAAGGGGTAAACTCCAAGGTGCTCCTGGTAAGAGGGGTCTCTATTGCACCGTCTTTTCAGCACCAGGAAGACAAAAATGAATGTGGCACTAGTGTATTAAGGTGACCCTAGTGATTTCCTTTCTTTCTCAATAAAAGATTATTTCAACAATGGCCACTACTAAATATGCCATTTAATATTCTGAGTTCAGTTTAGTTTAAAAGTCCACATTCTGCCTAGAAGTTATTCTACTTAACTTGCTTACCATAACAAAATTGTAACAAAAATCAGAAAAACTGCTTAGTCATGATAGTGTTAAAGGACTCCTACAAGCAAACTTTGTGTAAATCATTTTAGGTACTTTAAATATTGGCAAAATCTTCTGCTTCAATTTGATAAGTGACTTCCATTTTAAAATCAATTTCATTTTACTCATTCAAAAGGCCATAGGCGGACTGCAAGAAACTAAATGTATAAAAATGAAAAACTTTTTATCAATGATTAAATCTGAACAATTTTCAAAACTGATGCATTAGTGTAAAAAAGATACTTTTATTAAAAGTATTAAAAACAAACATACCAAAAGACACACCAAAATACCAACAAGGTCATATATATATAATTCATCAATTACCTTCTTCACACTAGATATTGGGCTGCAAAATTATAAAATGAAACTATAAAAAGTCAAATATTTCTAGAGACAGATGACACAGTGAAATTTCTCCTAAAAATCCAGTCTCAAGATGTTCTGAATTCAACAGTTGTAAGCACAGAATTTACCATTCTACCTAACTCTATAAACTGAGATAAATGCCATTGCATAGATTCCAAAGGATACTTCAATGATCACTTCAACATGCAACAAGCCATATGGCAGTGCCACATGATCTTGAAGAAAATGTAATGGAGTCCCAAAACATAGGCTCTCTTAGGATGACCAAATTTCAAATAATCACCTTTTTTTCTTATTTTATTAGCACTCCATCAGAAAAACAAGTCATCTAGCATTAATACACACTATCTCAACTTTCTTTTTATTAGATGCTTAAAAAAATAACATTCTTTCAGAATTACTGAAATTATAAAATAATGTTCCAAGTTGTTAGAGGGGGGAGAAAAAAGACTAAAAAAAAAAAAAAAAAAAAAAACCTCGTTTCTGTTTTATGCTCTGGCAAATCTTCTTGAACTTCCATCTATACTCTGGGCTTTGAGTCAAGTAAATGAAATCTTGGCTAGAAAAGGGATATCTTAATTTAGAATAGTGACCCTTTATAAAGAGAAGAGAAGAGAATGTCAATACTACATGTTCTATACTTTTTTTAAATTAGCCTACAAGATTTCATATTTTCAGTTACCTCTTTCTATTCAGTTATTTTCTCTAAAAATAATTTTAAAGTGTTATCAACATTATGAAGTAACACATCACAAAAGTATTTGAAGATCTGTCACTAATTAAACCTACAGAACCAGGTGAAAGGAATCCAAATTAAAAATTTAACCAGTTCTTCCATCAACTACAACTAGTTTGTAGCACCTAGCAACAATTACTTGAGATTCACCCAAGCAGCACTTATCTAGGACTTATATAGCATGTCCCAAGCAGTGTACTCGTGACAGAAACAGAGACAGACTAGGACTAGACCAACCTAGCTTTTGGCTACAGGGACAATCACACCGCATCCTTCTATGCCACCTCCTCTGGGTTTGACTAAAAACAGTAGTTCTGAATAAATGTTCTTGTTACATTTATACTGAGAAAAAATGTATTAAGACATACCAATGTATAATCAACTCCAAATGTTTGTAATTTTTTCCTTAGTCTGCTAGATGGCTAAAGGTTCAACTGGAACCCTCTGGGAACTTCTGCGCAATAACACAAGGACTCAGGCCACCAGCAGGGCTGGCTAGTGTTGGCATTTTTCTGGGTCTGAAGGTCGGTCACACTGGGGTCCATGTAAATGTTTGACCAATCTTCTGTCCCATAGGAAAGACTCCCTATGCAAGACTTCGGATCTAAAACAGACCCATAGACAACCTCAATCTGCAGCGGGTTTAATGGCAGTGTACATAAATTAAGTCATAGGAACACCATTGTTTCAACAGGTTTCTAACAAATCTATGTATTTGTTACATAGATACCAGCCATCTCACAATCACCACCAAACTCACCAAACTGAGAAGGCTGAAAATTTTAAAAAATTAGAATTATAATCCATTAAACAAACTCAATTTTACAAACTTAGATAGTATGTCTTACTATTTTCTCCTACTAAATTGTAACTATCAGTCATATCTTTTGAATTTAAAAACTATTTCATTTGAAGAGATAACTAAAAACAAAATATAAGTTTAGTGTGGAAAAAAAGATCAAACAGATACCTTAGCTACCTCCAAACCATCAAAGGTTTCTTAAAATCCATGTCAAAAGGGTTCAAACTCTTTAACCAAGCTTTCTAAGTTGCAGAAAATTCATTTTCAAGCTAATTTCTCAAACCCATATCCTTCAGTTTCCTCATTTCCCATCTTCACACAGCATCATTCAAGACAAATTTAACCATTCATTCTTAACCTGAACACACTATTCACTCCACCTTCTCCCATAACTTTTCTCAAAGATTCCAGGTGATTTAAGTGTCCACTAATACCTCCGTCTAATTCCAAAATACACCTACCCTCCCATGTCTAAGTCAAGAGCCTTTTCTCCTCTGTCTTAGCGCCCCCTCCACTGAAGGATCATAGGGTGGGAACCCTATGTAGAAGATATCTGCTTTATACAGATTCAAATCTCAACCCTACCGCATGCAAGTTACAGATTTGCCTGACTAACTTCAATCTAAACAACACAGAGATCTTAATACCTAGACTGCAAGGTTTAGAGCTCAGCAACAGCTACTGCCATGGGTTCCAAGGTCAATGCTAAAATTCACAGATGGTTCAACCTTTGGTGAAGGAACTGAAATACCTGGAGCCTCAGTTTCCTCACAGATCTGCCTGAGAAAGCCTGCTCTTTCACAATAGAATGATAGAATGACCAATGTGAAGCAGTCATCGCAGAATTCTGACTCCGGTGCTCTGGGCACTTCTGCCCCCAATTCCCATCCTCAGACTTCTCAGCCTTCCTCTCACTGGACCCTGCCTGTAGGTCCTTCAGGCAGGTGACCGCTGCACTCCCCCATCAGATGTGCCTCCTCCAAGGGCATGTTTACACCCCCAAGTCTGATAGTCTACAGGCACTCAGATGAATAAATGCACTAGCAATAAAGTATTTTAGGTTAGAAGTGCTCCATAGGTATAAACTAAAGCACCAAATAAAAGCCAGAGTCTTAAGAAATTCTGAGACTGGGAAACAAAAGAAAACATACTTGAAACAATGCCTGCTCTTTAAGATTCTGTGACTTATCAACCGCCCCCAGGTATCCTCCATGCTGGTTTCCTAATCTCCCTCCTGGAGAAGAATCAGCTTGTTGCCATAGCCGCCATCAAACTTTATTGGGTGCTCCCCAATACAACTGACCAAAACCTTCCCTGTGTCCTCATTTTTTCCTCATCATCTTACATCCCTGATCAGAAACTCAAAGAGTGGCAAGGTTTGCATATGACTGGCCCCTTCTTTACAATCCCTCCTCTTTATGACAAAACCAAAATGAAATGAATTAAAAGGGAGTGTTAACACTTCTAGAAATAAATCAACTAAATCTCAAGGTAATTCAGCATCTCGTGGTGTTTTGCCAAGTGAATCATTATCTCCAAGGCCCTAACATCAAGGACTGAGTCGTTCTAGAGAGCCTTCTTACAGCTTAGGAAGGAATTTCACAAAACCTCTCAAAATCAAAAGAAAAAAGTTGTCCCTGAATAAGGTTTTCATTAGCAGCAGAAGAATCATAAACAACAGAAAACAGTGAACTGAAACCAAAATGGTGGGGAGAGGAGACACTTTCCATTCTTTCATATTCACAATGTCCACAGCACTTTAATATTCTTCACTCCTCAAGCCAAATACTTTCCTTAGAGAAATAAATCAATGCTTTGCATTCCATATTCATGAGTAGTTACAAAAATAAACTAGCATACATGATGGGAGAGCTTTTTAGGCTTAATAATTAGTCAAATTAATGAAAGTTGACATAAAAAACGTTTTGAATGTACTACTTTCCAAATTGGGTATCACCTCACTAAAGCATGTTTCTTATCTTCAACATTTTAAAATCAGCACATCTAACAAAAACCGAATGCTTCCTCCATCCACCCCCACACATCCCCCCACCTTTTACTGTGTGTAAGGGATGGTGGTAGTGAAGAAGAAGAAAAGATTGTGTGTGATTCTGGAATTAAATAATGATTTTTCTGTTCCCCTGTCTACAGTACATTCCTTGACAATGTGAAAAAACAAGCTCAAATTTCATCCTAAGTTCACTTTCCCTGAAGCCTGAGAAGCCAATTATGAAAACAGAAATTCATGGGGCCAAGGAGTGATCCTTAAGGTGTTGCCTTCCTGTGAAGCCTGTCTGCGAGAGGACTGCCCAACCTCTTCTTGGGCTACCAGAGGAGAGCTGTTGTAAATGCTCCCCTGCAGCCAATAGCAACTTAGCTAATCAAGTGAAAGAACAGTAAGCAGGGAAGCCAGAGGGGGAAAAAACCCTGTTCTCCTAGGATTTTTGGATTAATTCCAAGAACTTTCCTTCTCCCACTGCCAACAGCACCCATCAATTCCCATAGTAACCAGCCCACGGCTTTCCAACTGGTCCAAAAGGGAGGCACACATGCTGCAGACAGCAGCACACGGGAGCGTGGCCCAGAACCCCAGGCACCAATCCAAGAGCTGCTCAGTGTCTTAAACATTTCAATTCTACTTCCTTGCTTCCCCTCATTTCCAGGTTACTGAATGGTTCTCTGCTTTCTCCCTTCAGTCTAGTAAGAGGCTATAAAGGAGATTTTTTTTCTAGGACTCTGCACAAAGCAATTTTCTATTTCCTCATACAACCTTGGTCTGAGCATATTTAGCACTAAAGTCATCAGTGCCTCCCCTCTCCCTCACCACCCTACACACGTTTACTGGGTAAAGGAATCCTCTGGTACGGAAATAAAGATGTCAAAGATATGAATTTGAAAGCCAGGGTACTGGTGAAGAGATAGTACTTCTAAAAGGAATGAGGAACAAACAAAAGGGTTCTGAAGTGTGTGGGGGAGACCTAATCAGGTTTATCTGCCATTACTCTGACAGAGGCTGACCTGGAAAGGGCAGAGGCAAAGAGGAGATGGAGAGCATTTCTGTCCCCCACACACTCATCAAGGACACGGCAATCAGGAAGCGAGGTTCATCACAATTTTTCAACAGAGAAAAGGGGAAATTAGAAGGGGGGAGGGGATATAAGCAGTGATTTAAGAAGTTTGAGAGGAAAGAAAACATTTGGCTGATACTGTCATATCTATCCAAAGGGTTGTTGAGAGTTTTTATTAACTAAAATATGACAGAGAATCCCACTGAAAATGCACAGCACAGACTGTAAGCCAGTTCTTCAGGATTTCACATCTGCAACAGCCTTTCCAGGCTAAGAGGAAAAAAACACCAAGGAAGAAAGGAGGTGCTGCAGAAGGCAGTCAAGAAAGCACCTGCCACTGTCGTGGAGATGACACTCATGGGGAAGTGCTCTTCTGAGGACAGGTACTGAGAGATAGCAGCTGTGGGCATGGACACAGAGCACCCATTTTACCTGTTCACCTTCTAGTGAGGATCCCACAGCAGTATGGGTGAACTTTCCAAACAGCTACTGAATGGATGGTCCTATACTAATTACAGAATATACAGTAACAAATGACCCAAAAGCATGACAACAGCAACAAAGGTGTAAGGGAAATGGATGTATATGAAAACATACAAATGAACATATATGGAATTATAAGACACATGTTTATCTTATAGATCAGGTATGTTTAGTGGAATAGGAAAATTTTGAGTAACTGCCCTTCATGTTAACAGTAAATAAATCTTTTTTAAATAAACTTAAGAAAAAAAACGCTGATGAGAAATAGCTAAGTAATGCAAAACAAATTCTTAAAGGATTGGTGCTTTAAAAAAATCTGAAGTACTATGTAAATTCATCACAATCCCAGTAAGGTCAAGAGGAAATTCTTGGGAAAATTCAGAATCTAAGTCTAAAGTTTGTACGGGAAAATAAATGAGCAATAATAATGAGAGTAATTATGAGAAAAATAGTAATAAGGAGTCTAGCCGTAATACTTGCCAGATAGTAACATGTTATAAATATACAGTGATTTAAAAGGTGTGAAACTGGTTCATGAATAGACCCTCAAGTCAAAGGATAAAATAAAAATTCTAAAAATACTCCAGAGAGTTTGACATAGGATAAAATGTGGTATTTAAATTCAGTGCACTACAGGTAAGTTACTCAGCCACCGTAAAAAGAATGGAATACTAACTCATACCCAATAAATAAATGAATAAATAAATCCCAATTTTATCGAAACATTTCAACATTAAAAAAGAAACACAAACAAACTAAAAGAAAGGAAACATTTTTGTATGGGGGGGTGGGAGAGGTATGTCTAAGTCTTTCAAACACATAAAAGATTGATGCATTTTATTATCTAAAAGCAGTAAATGTATATTTGACAAAAGTCACCAAATAATAAAATGTAGAGCCAGTGGGAAAAATCAGCAGCTCCTATCAAGTGCTACTTCTCTTTTTATGAAAAGAGCTTATCTCATTAGAGAAACGAGCACAAGATGACTTGGTCAATTCACAGAAAAGCAAACTGCTGCGTGTGACCTCATTTATAAGAAGAGCAATGTACAGGAAACCACAACGAGATTCCCTTTTTCAGTTATAAAGTTGGCAAAGATCAAAAGGTTTAATAACACTACTGTCAAGAGGGAGGAGAAAGGCATATGTGGCTGATAAGGACGTTCGCATACACAGTGTGTGTGCAGGGCAGTTTAGCAACACCTACTGGAGATATGAGGATACACGTTCTTTAACCACAGAGTCCCTCTGCAAACCTGTGCACTGGCAAATTCCAGGCCCATCACTACCGTAATCTAAATAATGTCAAAGGTTGGAAACAATTTAAATTCTTTAAGAAATTAGATAATGTAGAATCATAAACGATAATAAAACAAGGAACGCATAACATAAGTATGCTGTCACTTATGCAAAATAAATTTTAAAAAGCAAACACATTTAGTATAATATGACCTTTCTGGAGGGGGAGGGAGGGTAGTACGGGGACATTAACAGAAAAACTAGTGAAGTCCAAATAAATTTACAAAGTTTGAGTTCACTTAACCTTCTGCATGCTAACTTCACAGGCCCAGGCATTAGCTACTTAAAACATAAAATTCAATTTAAAAAGAACTAACTGTGATTAAATGTATGCCATTCATGGTATTGATAGCCTTCCTCAGAGGCTGGGGAGAAACACCAAGTGACAAGCCCCAACACTTCCAACACCCCTGTTACTGCACCTCAGTACAATACCACTTTAGTCCTTCAAGGTAGGGCCCATGTCACTCGTCTCTGTACTCAAAGAATTTGGAGAAGGTTTGTGACGTTATCTAAGAGTTCAACTAAATGAACAAAACTTAGCATGTTCTGATTCAGTGATGCAATTTTTGATTAGTAGATATTGCATTTCAAATATAAAACAATCTTTCTATGTGTTTTGTCTGATCCTTCATTCCCAATGAGAGTAAAGTTAGGGACAGAGAAGGGTGACTTAATTCAAGCTGAGGATTTAAGTAGGAGACTGAGAGCGGTTGAGAGATCTTTAGATAAAATGACTCTCCAACTTAAGTTACAGACCTCCAAGGAATGAGAAATAGATACAATCCTTGCTACAGAAGCTAGACAAAATTAGTTTTTGTTAACACTTGAAAGGGTAAAACTATGAACCATCCTAAAAAATCCTGAACATTTCCAAAAACACTTTCCACAAAGGCTACTAAAATGTTTTTCAAAGAAAAATTATTTTGTTGCATAAAAAAAAAATTGTCAACTTAGCCAACTTACACAAGTTTTGGTTTTCTTAGATATCCTCTCCTCAAAGATTTGTGTGCACTGTTTAAGAATGCCCAAAGGGAAAATTCAGGCCTCACACTACAGTAACTCAAATTTTCTACATATTCAAAGTACAAAAGCCAAATAACCTAAGAAATATTCTGATGTTCCTGAATAGGTAAAGAAATACTATTCAATTGCCCCCCAAAAGCATCAGTGATGTTTAATGTTCTCAGCCTTAGTATCAATACCATTAAGCAATATAAGCCTGAGCAAGCCTTTTGATCTCTGTAAATATCCATTTTCATCTATTAAATGAAAAGAGGCCAATTAAGGTTCCTTGCAGGTCTAAATTCTATTATTTTTCTTACCCTTTACACTAAAAAAATAAGTAAACTAAGAGTCCTTTCATAGAAACACACATCAACACATGTATTTGACTGTTGGTGTTGGGGAAGGAGCTACCTGTAATGCTTCCTTCCACATACCAGAGAGGCCTAACATAAAAACTAAAATAATATCTGAATACACACTGATGTCGTATATAAGCAGCTCTCAGATGAATGGCAAAGAACTTACTCAACTTTATGTTGAAATAACAAAGTGTATGTATACTGAACAGTAAGACACCCATTCTTTTGTGTACTTAGAATTACAAACCTAATTGGCCTTCACCATATCTTGTGTTCTCATTGGTTCACCCATTACTATTTCTGCAAGTTCCCTTTAAAAGTAATGCTACTCCTTAGTATTGTCACTTTATCAATTTCCATAGCATTGAAAAAAGATGAGAACACTGGAAGAAAGTTACAGCACCACATGAAGATAGATGAACTCTCAGTGGGTAGGTCTGTTCTGACTTTTTGGATATAATCCTTAGATTGACCTAATGTCTTGAAAGATGACTGTGTAATAAAATGCAAAACAACAATCTGTGAGTAGGAACTTAATGCTAAAAGCATAACGCCATAAAAACCGAGCTTAATTATCTCTGTCAACTGGAATTTTTCAAAAAAACAAAAAACAAAAAATTTACTGCACTGTTAATATATATGATTTTGTTCCAAAGAAGTTCTTTTTCCCAAAGTAGCCAGCATCTTATAGGTCCTTTATAAATAAGGGTAGAAAACAGTTTCCCAAGACATACAAATAAATTCAAGTTTCTAGTGCAAAAGATATACTTTAGTGATAAAGATATGAAACAATATACATCTGGAGCATTAGCCAGAAAGTCATTCCTAACGAAATGAACCTGAACATGTTTCAGAGAAGGGCAAAGTGACTAACAGGCTGGCAGAAGAAAGGGAAATTCCAGGCAAGAGAGGGATGGAGTGAAAGCTGCTTCTGTGGTTTCCCAAGATGTGCAATCACCAGGTTTTACCGAGGAGGTAAGGATTGTTTTCGTGCTTAGGACAAACTGGAGGGAAGCAATTTTATGTTTCTCTACTCTGGAGGCCTCAGTCTTCTCATCTGCCATAAGAGGAGGTTGGGCTGAAAGACTTCTCTGTCCCAGGCAGCTAAGAGCTTGCTTCCTGAAGGCAGCTCATGGCGCCTAATGCTGTGGGGGTTTATCAGTCCCACATACTAAAGGACAAGAGCTAGGCTAGTGACCAGGGAGGCTTCCAGTTTTAGAAACTAGAAGGAATGTGCATGATAACTAGAGTGTGAGGAAAGAAGCAGCATGTGAAGAAAGTCAACTTCAAAATTACAGCTCTTGAATGTAATTGCTAAAAAGTTATTATTCTTTTCTTAAGGATAAAGAACCATATCTGTCTTCTAAGATAAAAGATTTAAAGAATAGAAAACAAGCATATACAATGGACTGTTTCCTTTCAAGAATGTCCTTTCTTTAAAGCTTAAGGTTTTTTTTTTTTAAAGGAAATCAAAGGAGGTATGGCCCCTACCCCTCTCCAGAAGCAGCTCTCACTCAATTCCCTACCCCTCTGCCTGTGGCATCCATGGTGATAGGAGTCAGGGTAAACAGCCATAAGGACAGAGGTTAGCAGTTAAAGAGGTCTTCCAAGGCTCAGAAGCGCTTGAGACAACTCACCTACCCAGTTTTACAGGAATGCACAGTCTATCAATCAAGTGTTATTTTAGTTTAAAAAAAAAAGTTCAATGAACATTGTAACAGTTACTGGAAATCATTCCATTGCAGAATTTTCTTATGTATAAATTTACAACTGGTAATAAAATATTCTACAAAAACAAACAAACTAGTCCTTAAAAAAAATTCAAGCACTGGAATCATTTGTTTGTAAAATTTAGTTCCTGCCCTGTTCTCTTTCTCTATATAAGCATGTAGAATTAAGAAATTCATCCTCTGTTGATGGGAGTTACTCTGGTAAAACAATCTGGGAGTATCTATTGCAATACCCCATGACCTGACAACGGCCCACAGAAACATGTCCATCCATGTGCAAGAACAAAGACATTCTCTACAGCCCTATTTGCAATAAGGAACTATCAGAAACCACCTAAAATAGGAAAGGCAGAAAAACTATGATCTATTCCCATGACTGGTCCACACTACATTGCACTGTAGTCCAAAAGGGCAAACTAAATTTATTATGAACATAAACAAATTTACAAAGCATATTACTGAATGAAAAGGAAAAGTTACTGACATTTCATACAATATCAATTACCTGAAATTTTAAAACAAAAACATACTTTTATATTATAAATGGAAATATAAATACCAAATCAACAAAGCATTTGCCTCTGCAGAGTAATATGGGGAAACAAGGAAGGGGAAGATAGGAAGTAAATCTTAAAACTCATTTATCATTTTCATTAAAAAAAACAATTAAAAAAACATCTCACAGGGACTTCATAGGGCTAGTAAGTGATTTAGGATTAAAGAATAAAGTTTAAAAAAGATACTATCTCTGGAACCACTGCTAAATTAAAATCCATCCAAATCTAAAGAAGACAAACTGCCAGAAGCAAATGTAACATCATAAATGAAGCTGGAATTTTAGTTGATAAAAAGAATAGAGGCCTCTACTGACTGAAGCGGCCACATGAAGTTTCAGGTGGTGTAACTAATTATTATGGGTGTGGGCCAGCACACACATTCTTTTTCCCAGACTGAAAACTTAACAGTAACCAAAAGAGGATCAAATGCAAAAACTATGTGAACATCACTAAATTAAAATAGCTGTGCTGTTCTTTTAACCACCAGCATTCCTTTCCCACCAGTGACCTATGTTCATGTAAGAATGCAGACTTCATTTTGTAATAAAAGTCCACCATGGTAAGGAGAAGCAGCAGGCTCTCCCTGCAGTGTTCTCTCCAGTGAGCAGGGACTGGGTGGCCACTATCCACCGCCATGGTAACGAGAGGAAGCAGCTCTTTTTGCAGTGTTCTCTACAGCTGAGCAAGGTCCAAATGCCCACCATTCACCTCCTTTGTGAACCAGTCAGCTTCCCATCTAACTACCTTTCTTAAGGAAAATAAAACAGGCTCTCAGTTCAGAGCATGACATGACCAACGTGTGTCCACCCATAAGAGCTACTGGAATGAAAAGGCAAGGGGGGTGGGAGAGGGAACAGTTTGTTTTAATATATGTTATGTTAGATTTACTTTAAACACAATCAAGTACATCATTTTCTTTTTGCTACAGATTGTTTTGAGACCACACAAGAAATAACTGTAGAGGGTAAATAGGAAAAATGTCCTTTTTACATTACAACAACAACAAAAAAAAAAAACAGCTTATAAATTAGTATGATTTGTATAATCACTGCTTTGCTTTTAAAATATATACATGGTCACAGAGAACAAAAATGAAAGAAAATTATTAAAATGTTAGCAATCCTAAAGAACAAATGACCCAGACAGGAAGATAAGGGGAAATGTTACAGATTAAGAAAGACTTGAAATTCAAGACAAGCAATGTGCCACTCCTGCTCCGAGTCTGAGTTCCACTAACTGTAAGATGACAGTTTTGAGATACAGGAAGAAAGTGAACTGTGTGGTTTTTACTCTGAGCCCAGTGCCTATTAGGAACATACAAATCTTATAAAAGAAAATACAAATGACTTCAGTTACTTGAAGAAACAAATGTTACTCTTTTAGGATGGGCTGGTAAGCAGAGACTCTGATGGATGGTGGATGGATGAGTCTTTCAGTGCTTAGTTCCAGGTTTGCGATCTCCCCATTTAATTCTCCCTCTATACACACTTCATTGAATTTTAGTTATATTTCCATGAAGGCCTTTTACAGTTGATCACTGACTACAATTTTTTTAAGGAAAGGCCCCTATCTCACTGATTTTTTAAATTAATATTTCCTATTGAGATAATAGTGGTTTTACATCATCGCTTGTATTTCAGAGGTACAGGAGTTCCCTCCACACACCCTTTCAGGTATAATTCCCCCAGCACACTCATTACCAACCACCCCCTTGGTCCACTATGTTCCCTCCCCACTTCTCTCCCTCTAGAAAAGCAACTTGATGACAAGGACATCTCTGTCTTGTATTTATAGTCTGATCAAAAGCTCTCTCTTTGTATAACTGGTGTCAAACAGTTACCTACTAATTTGAATTAAGTCTTCTACTCATAAATGCAGGGAGGAAAGAGGCAATAGCAGTAGATATTATATATTGCAATTACATTATATAAGCTTACACATTGTAATCAAAAGCTATAAGGTTAAAACACACCCAGAGATCGCTGTAGAAAAGCCAATAGCCATCAAATGTTACTCAGTCCGTTTCACAAACCATCTATTTCCCTTTGTCTGTGAGAAAAATCAGAACAGAAAATGGTCAATTACTAAACTGAACTACTGACTTTTCAAAAATAAAAATGACTCCCTGAAAAAAAAAAATCAAAGTCCATTAGTTCTTCAGCAACCACTCATTCTTTAGTCTATTGGAGACTCATCCAGAGTACTCAGACTGTTTTTATTAAAGAAAACATTAAGGGAAGAACGCAAAGCTAGGCAGATGCAGAGATGAACAAGAGTTCCAGAAACAGCCCCTGCCATGAAGAGGCTATAACCATGTAGAAGGGTTCCAAGTTCACATCTCTGGTATTTCCTTTGTCATGGCCTCACTGGAGACTGGCACGTTTTGTGCAGATACCATGATGTGCAGCTTTTGCAAATCTAGGGCAATCATCTCTATACTCTCTTGCTAAAAGTTAATTTCTCAAAACACATGACAAAGCTCTCTTTCCAGAGTACTAAGACCCCCTAAAACATGACACATTGATGGTCCTCACTCATAATACTTCATTTACCACTGCCCTAATTTTGCATGTATAGTTCTAGTGAAAGTTGCTCAAGTTCATGTGAAGATATCCACAACTTCCTTTTATAAATAAAATATACTCAGGAACTAACATACATTAGATAAGGTTCAGGTTTTGAAATACAAGCTCCATCATTAACCTTCCCAAGCTCTGTGAGAGAAATATCAAAGTATCATGAGCTGGCAGAAGCGGGTTCCCTCCAGGTCTCACCCACTCACCGTACAGGTGGATAGGTACCACTGTCATCGCCAGAGGTTACTACCTTAAAGATACCTCAATTTAAAAGTTCTACCATGTGATCTACACCCAGAAGACAGTTCCTCAAAACTACTTTGACCCACCCAAATTTTAAGGTATGTCGGAACAAGAGGGCTAGAGGCTGACCTTTACACAATTCTTACCCTAACCTCCATCCACGTAACACACAGCTCCTATTCCTGTTTCTCTGTTTTCTGATTATTTAATTCTTGACTTCTGTTCAAAATTTATACTGGCAAATTTTAAATTCATTACATGGTCAGAAAGTGATAAACTTAAAATTTTGTGAACTATATGCTAACTATAACATAAGATGAAAATATTAAAAATACATAGCAGCAAAGAATGACTGCAGAGATTTCCTTTTGCCTCCTGTTCCTATTCCTTCGTTTCATCCCTGAATTTATAAGAAGAGTTAATTCAAATTAGTAAGTAACTACTTGACACCTATTATATAAAGAGAGCTTTTGATCCCCCAAAGTAATCAGGTCCTCCAAACAGAACTTCATTCCTATTACCATTTGTTCTATTTTGTCACAGAAATGAGTTTAAAAGAGGCAATTCTTCATTTTATGTTCTGAAGAACATAAAGGTAGGAATTCAGTGAGAGTAACTTGTTCTTACTAAAGAGAAAGGGGGTATTATAACATTAGTAAATGTAAAGCAGTAATATTAAAGCTCTACAGGCCAAAGGATTTCATATCATTTTCTTTTTTAGGAACAAAAAACATACCTTTGAATAATATAGAGGCATAATGAAATAATTCTGAAGCACGCTCAAGGCATGCCAAACTATTCAAATTAATCACGACTAAAAAAGGAGGAAATGTCTGTACTCACTCTTTGCTAATATAATTTTTTAATCTTTTCAGTTATACTATAGTTAGCATACAGTTAATAAAATTTTAAACATTGATCCTAAAAGGTTTTGTCCCTTTTTTAACAACTTCAATTTACGGTGACCCAAAGAATCTAACAAATCTGTCCAGGTAAATATCTGTGATATTGTCTAGATAAAATCAATACATTCAAAGTCCCATTACTGTTTCATCTATTGTCTTTGTCACTGAACTATTTTAAAAGAGGAAACTGCATTTGATATGAACAGCAGCTCTCCCTTGAGTTAAAGAAGACATAATTTGCTGGAATAATGAGGAGAAAAGTGAGAAGGTGCATCAGTGGATCTCAGGGGTCAGATAAAGTTCTACAGGCTGGACAGACAGGAAGGAAATATTTCTCCAAGCATCCATTTCTCATCTGACCTCTGACTCTGCTAGTCATTCTACTGAGTGCCAAGTGTCGGGCAATATTATCACTAGATTTCTTGCTACCACCATATATAACAACAAGAAAAGTCTGAGAGTGTCAATACACATTGTTAAATGATTTTTATAAATATAAATTGTTGGAACTTCCATCAAAACATCAAAGGTATGTCTTTACTGTTGTATACTATGCCAGCAAGTCATCCAGTCTAAGCAAATGTGACCAGTGTTATTTCTTATTTTCAAAAAAATAATTTTGAAATTTGAAAAAAAAAAATCTCAATTGTTCTTTCATTAAAAACAGAAGCTGGGAAGCAATAAGCAAAGTGAGATTAAAACTGAAATAAACTCACACCTATGAGTACACTATTTCTATATTTATTTTTTAAAAGTTCTATAGCAAAAAAAAAATATTTGGGGAATTATTCAAATGTTGTAATGTGTAAAGCACATAATTTAGCCAGAGATAACTATCAATTAGTATCATTCTATATTTCTTGCTAGGTATTTGGGGAAAAGGTAGCAATTTAAAAAAATTAAAGGAAAGAAAAAGAGAATACTTTCTCAAATAAATATTGTATTTTAGAACATGATGCTCAAAAAAATTTTAAGTATAAGAATGATGATTTTTTTTAATAAGACACACATAGAACTACCTAAAAAACACTGTTTTCTGAGTTTGTGAGGTTTTTGGTTTTTTTGGTCTTTTTTGGATTTTTGTTTTCTTTTGAAGGAAGGGGACTGTTAATCCCCTGGAGGAAGCAGTAAGCACATTAGGAAAGAAAGCCAAGAAAAAAACCATGCCTGCAGCTTTGGAAAACTGTTGAACCATGGCCTCCTTTCCTGCTGTCTGCACAGAACTGAGCAAATACCAAGGTCAAGGAGAAGACTCCCACCTGACCTAACAGACACACTATACCAGCATCATCGGATATCACCACTTCCAAAAACAAGTCAATTCAAAAGATGAGGTACAGCTGTCACGACATCAAGCGGAGAAGGTTTGGCCTCTCTAGAATGGAAGGCCTCTGCTAAAAACTGCAAACTCGTCAGTCTGTGTCTAAGAGTGCAAGAAAGGTGCATTTCTATAGCACACAAGTACCTGGTTGGAGAAAAAAAGTGAATCTTGAAAAACAACTTCCAAGATGGAGATATAAACCAGAGGAGATTCAATTAATACGCAATGATTTTTCCTCCTTCCCAGAGTACCTGAGCTACACCATAGCTACCCTTGTGGAGTATTCCTGCAAGCTGCTTGCTTCATTAAGCAATTCTCAATGCATCTAAAGATGCTATGGTCTCCAGGACAGCTTTTCAATTGTGTTGCTAATAAGAAAACATAAGGTTCTTCAAATGACTAAATACTACAGATCTAAAAAACCTTTCTTGGATTCCACATCTATTAAAGAATGACAATGGGAATGGTCAAATATTGACGGGTAAGTGTCCTAATGTACTTTAAAACAGTTTCAGAGATAATCTTCCCCAATTGATCTTACTGAAATTCACAGAAGGTCACAAATAACAAGCCACTTTGAAAGCAATGCTCCAATTACCCAGCAGACTTCAGAAAAGAAGCCCTAAGCTCTGTACAAAGGTCTATGAAGGTGAGATGTTCAGATAACCTTGACCATCCTTTATAGAAGACAGCTGCTCCAGGACAGCTGAATCCTTAGACAATTTTCTGCTGCTTCTGACAAAACAGCAGATAAGAAAAACCCCAAGGTCTTTGTTTCAGTCTCTGAGACTGAAGGTTAGTACAAAGTAATCAAACAAAAGAAATCTATACAATCTTAAATTCTCGACTTCATTTAAGAGCTTAACATATTAGAGCATTTTCAGTCTGTGGAAACATCTCTACCTGAATTAAGCTGTTATTTTTATCAGTACAAAAAAATCCTTTTTCAGCAAATTAAAACATTGGAAATATATTCACTAAAACATTCTGATGGGCACAGGGATAGGACTGTTTCTGCCCAGATGCAGCCAAACATAATCACTCTCAGATTTAAGAGCTAGAAGGGCAAGGGTCCATCAAACAGTCAATCATTCCAACCCTTTAAATTATTAGAGTGAGTCTGGCATTTCAAACTATACACTATGACTCAGGCTAACAAGATTTTTATTTAGAACATGGAGGCATTTACTCCATTGTAAGTGGGCATTTCCATAAAATAACCCATGGAATTGTATTCTAATTACAGGCTGATTTCTTTCAAATTCTAAGAAACACAAAAGATATTTTTAAGCACATTTACTATGGATGGAAACATAAGTACATAAGAAAAGTCTCCCATGGAAGTTTTTTTTTTAACCCATTTACTATGGAATGGACACAAAAGTATGTAACAAAACCTCTTACTATTAATGAAACTACACAGGAAGTTTCCCCTTTTTGCCATTTCCACTTGTGCTACTCAGCACTGTAATAACAAAGAGGAAGACCCAGTGGAGAGAAGATATAGGATTCACATTATGATAAATCAAAATTCTGCTATAAGAAACATGTTTTCTAAGAACCAGTGTTTGAATGTAATATCCCTTCCCCCAACATGACTGACAATTTCACTAACTCACCTTATTCTACTTCAAAGTTACAGTGGAACTTTTGGGTCCAACTTGAGGTATTCATTCAAATCCTAGAATAAAATAAACATGAATATTAGTATAAAGGTTATTTACAGACTCTGGAAAACATACGGTTATACTTCAAAGAATTACTGGTACAAATAACATCATAACTGTGAAGTGTTATATACTTTACCTGAAAACCCTCTTTATTTGTAATCTCTTTACATGTAATTCAACATACATTTAACTGTGAGGCCACCAGTAAGCCAAGAACTCCTGATACAGGGTAGTGACGCAGTTGAAGCTTGTATTGGCACCAAAATACCCTGGTGAGTGGAGTCTGAAAGACCCACAAGAGAAAATGGGAAGCAGGAAGAGAGAGTATGTAAAAGGCGAGGAGCAAGGAAAGAAAAAAAGGAGAGGCGAGAATGGCAGGCTGAGACCCACGTGGCCTGCCAGGAGAAACCCCCTAGAAGAGTGAGCTGAAGGTGCCAAGGAGCCACATAGTGGGAGAGTGGCCGGCAGAGGTGTAGCCAATGAGGAGTAGGATGCCAGAATGGCAAGCTGGGGGTGGACCAGGGATTGCTGAGGGCAGGCCTGGTGGATTGGGCCAGACGCCACCAAAGGCAGGCTTGGTAAAGGAAGCACATGGAGCCTCAACAAGGTAGCGGATTTGGAAAGCTGATTTGTGCATCAGCAACTGTGAAAGAAATTTGAAGACCCTTGGAGAAATGGAGCAGCACAGAACACTGGAGAAGAGAAGATGCCAAAGAAAGACTGGACTTTACAGAGTGCCTATCAGGTTTGGAGGGGCAAAGGGGTACCATCTTGGACATGTGTTTGGGGCTTTCGAACTAAATGGTGGTTGGGGTAAGATAAATGCCCACTTTGTGGCTTTAAGGACTTTTTGTTTTCCCTGCTAATATTCCCTTGTAAATAAACCCTGTTGTTGAACTGCATTTTTGACTGGCAACTGCTACACGTGGGTGGTGCGAACCTGAGGGAACCTGACTGGCAGAAGGCGCATTTTAAATGTGGAGTGTTGGCTGGAGGCTTCTGCCCCTTTTGACCCGATTTCACTTCGACTTAATAAATTCTTAAACCTAGGTCCCTAGCAAGAGGGCTGACCCCAGCCTCACCTCATGTACCAGAACCTGCTTAGGAAGTCTTGGGAGAGAGAAACCCAGGAGCCTATACATGCAGGAACCCCCACAAGGCAATTTTGATGTAGTCAGCACTCACCATCTCGCTAAAGGAAACCACTGTTCCAAACCAGTGACTCTTTTGTATTTGGGGGGAGAGAGGGGAATTTGTACTCCAGGGGATATCATGCAATGTCTGGAGACATTTATGGTCATCTCAAAAGTGTAGTGGCTTATGCTAGTGGCAATCCATCCTACAATGCACAGAACAGGCCCCTCACAACAAAGAATGTTTGACCCAAAATAACAACAGAAGTGAAACTGAAAAACCCCTGTTCCCAAACAACCAAACAATATTTCTCATTATTCACAAAATCTGGAATTTTCAGTGATTGCTTTAAATAGGTGCTAAGATTCCAACAGTGACAAAACATTTAGTGCACATGTTAAGCTTATTATTAACTAAAGACAAACACATGTCACAAGTTCCTATTTTACAGTACATGTACCTATTCCTTTAAAATATTTATTAGACTATACAAGTCTTTAAGAGTTTCTAAGAAACTAATTGTTTGATGTTTATTGAGCTAAAATACTCTTTCAAATTATATTAATTCCCAAATTCGATTTCTAAAGATATAAAATCGAAATAAAAAGATAAAAACTTTAAGTAACTTAGTTTTACTCCTAGACAGTTCCATTCCCAGTGAGAACAAAAGAGAAAGTTCCTCCTTCCAGCCTGTCGGTCCATATATATCTTTTATTCAGCCAAATAAACGGTATCGCAAAACTTATTTAATAGCTCTTAAAACAAGACTGACTGAGAGCCTATAATGTCCCTGCACTGTGATCTTATGCTGTACAACAGAACAGAGCATGGGCAAATGCTCCCTACCCTGCAATAATCATACAGCAGACACATCAGAAGAAAACTGGGGGAAAGGAACCCCAGTTATTACTCAGATAATACAACTTGCAGTTTTCACATGATCAGCCTACAAACCATACCCACAGACTAGGTGATGAAACCAGTAACACTCAAAACACATATTTTGTTTGGTTCATCTTAATAGTTCATTACACAAATAAAACATACCTGGCAGCTGATGTGCACAAGCAACCACTTTAGTTATATGAAGAAACATGTAAGTTTAAAGCACAATTAAGAGAATATGATTTATGAACATACACACTTAGAAAAATTCCATCAGTATCACTCTATCCCAACTGGACACCATTTTTATGAGATGGCACAGAAATTTATATTCTAATTTTAGACTGATTTCTTCTCCTGAATTCCAGAGTTATAGAGGAGCATTGGAACCACATTCAAGCACTATCACCAAGGTGAGTGGAAGGGCAGAGACTGGCATTCATAACCCAAGCCCAGAGATCTGAACTGAGCAGGGAGAATGGGTGGCAGAGACAGGGCTTCAATCTGAAGTTTCCTGCCCAACATCTTGGAGACACATGCACTAGCAGAGTCAATAGGAAGCTTTCCTGAGTGATGTGTTTATCCAAAGAAGGGATCAAATGGATGCAGCTAAACTACAGTGCAGATTCAAGATGCCTATGAACCCCAACAGAGAGCCCACCACACCTCCACCACAGAAAGACTGACAATGGAGGAAGGCAGCCATAGCCACAAACCAGAAAAACAATGACCTCTCATCAAAGACAACTTCCTAATTAATGGCTAAGAGAACAAAGTGGTGCTACCAAGAATGGAAGGCCCCCAAATTGCCAAGGTGCAGAAATATCTGTGTACCATGTGGAATTTAACCCCTGCCTACATTTATCTACTTTTAAATCAAGACTTTAAATAAAAACCCATAATAAAATGTCCAAACATAAACACTTCATTTTTTTTCTCCCTCTGCAGTAAAATATATTCTGTTCCAAAAAAGAAAGGTTGCTCAATTTCCTGTCAAAGGCAATCCGGAGAAGGCCACCTACGCTATAAAAGCAGCAAGAAAGAAAATAACAAAATGCTAAAGAAAATCCTGTATGTGTGGGTGTGTACCAAGTGCAATGTAACTACCACTCTCAGTTTTTTTAAAGCTTCTTTCCTTGATCATTCTGAAAAATATGAAAATCAGTGTAACTGCTAAAGACAAGTTTATCTTCCAAACAAGGAAAACGGGCCTTATATGTTGAATTTTAGTTCCACAAAAAAAAGATATGGAAAGGAGAGGGTAAGAGGGGGTAAAAAGGCAGGGCAATCCAATGCCTCTTAACCCATGATTTTCAACATTAATGGTAAAGGGCACATTCTATGCAACCAACGACTTTCATGTAATGTTCTCAGAGAAAACAAGCTGCTCTGACAAACTTCTATGTCTGTCCTACTCCTACCTTCATCACCCCAGATTTAGACTGGGATCAGCTTGGTCTCAAGCATGCTTAATCCTAAATCTTTGGGCGCTCACTAGTCATACTAATATAAATTGACTATATTAAGAAGAAGTACATCACATTTGTGCTATTCTGTGTCTCAAATTCCTTTTACACAGCTTACAACTTTCTGAACAATAAATTCTGAGGTAGCACTCAACCAGTCCATACTTTTCACTAAAAGTCTATGAAACATGAGGTAGCTGAGGTGGTTGAAAAGAGAGAAAAGAACTTTCTCATAAGTGAAGTGAAAAAAGAGTGCATTCACATAGTAAGTTAAAATGTTCTCAGTTGGAAGACAGGATAATACCATCATTCTGTAAATCAACCAGCATATATTGCTATGAAGGCAATATACATAGGTGAAGGGAAAATAACAAGCAATGGGAACTGCACTGAGTTGTGGGCAAATATTTAAAACCAACCACCAAGATACAACAGGAAGTCACCTTGACAGGTAGTTGCAAGACAAGACAGCAGACACAAAAACATCCATTAAACTAGATAAATGATTTGCTTGATGAGCTAATTGAGCTACTAAATCAAGTAGCAGGTGAGTTTTCTGTTTCATTTTTGCTTAACAGTAGTCTCAGATGAACCAAAAAAAAGAGAGAAATGGTTGTGAGATTACTTTTATTCCCTTAACCACTTGAGAGTAAGAAGTCAACATGCTGGCCTACCTAACACCCTAAAAAGGTTAGTGAGCAAGTCCTAGCAGCAAGGGCATTCCACAAAGCTCTAATAACCATGACCATGAATATCCCATTTACCACCACCTCATCTACAAACCAGACAAGACTTTTTCTAATTACCACTAGTAATGTCTCTTTAAGCAAAAGTACCCAAGCCAGTATCTCAGGCTGCATAGAGTTTTCCGATCATTAGTTCATTTCATTCAAGAGTTCCTCAGACTTTCCTTGACAGCTGACCTTGACAATTTTGAAGATTCCATGTCAGAATATTCCTTAATGTGGGTTTGTCTGACAGTTCCTTATGATTAGAATCAAGATCTGAATTTTCATCAGCAATATCATCGAAGAATTCCTCTTTTTATATCCCATCAGAGAGCAGACTGTTTTAATTTTTTTTTTCATGACAGGTAAACTTACATCACTTGATGAAAGTGGTATCTGCCAGGTTTCCCCAGTATAATGTTTCTTTTTCCCTTTGTAATTAGCAAGTCTTTTATGCAGAAATATTCTGAGGGTACATACATAGTCTATCTCTCAACAAATCGAACATATTTAGCATCCACTGACAATTCTTGACAAAAGTCAATTATTCTTTGATAGTCATCAAAAAGTAATTTTCTAATCTGGGTGTAGTTCTTACAGCTGGGAACCACTGTTCCTGGGTCATCTAAGTGAATAGAATCACGTGCTTATGCTCACACACTCACTTCTTCCTGTACCTATCTACATACACGGAAAACCAAGACTTCATACCTTGAATTCCAATCCAACACAAGGTTTGTCCTAACTGTTGACTTTCCCCCTTTTAATAGTAATCTGGTTCCCAATACCCACAGCTATTTCCTTCTAAGAGTGATCCCTCTGACCCATATGTGATCCCCTACATCTATCTGATCTAGCATCAGAAAATGTCTGCTCTGCCAAAAGTGCCAGTAAGGGAAAAGTCTGGGCAGACAGAAATGAATCACTCAAACTCCAGTTGACCACCACCATGGAAAAAATCACTGCCCTTGCGCCCAGTCCCACTCCAATCAGCAATGGCCCAGTGAAGAGGGTCCAGTGTCACACTTACCTGTGTAAGTGTACATACAGAGACTCTATATAGCATAGTGCCATCTGCACGAAGCCCAGACAGGCAAAGCTAAAAAGACTGCCGACATATATAGTCATTTTCAAAACCAAGGAGATGTTGAAGATTAAATTTCAGGATAGTGGTCATCTCCAGAAGGAAGAAGATGGGATCTCAAGAAACATACAATAGCTTCAAAGAAATGCCCTAGGTTCAGTTCTCAGAGCCCAAAATGCCAAAAGCACATGTTCCTCGACACGTGCGATCAGTATCAGACCAAACCCAAGGAATTGTTGGCTGGGGTCAATTTTACATTCGAGACTTAAGGCCTAAAATGGTTAAACATGTTGCCATGGCTACACAAATAATAAGCAAAAGGTGAACAGAGGGAAGGAGAGACCAAAGAAAACGTCACAGAACAAAAGTAGTCAAAGGACAAGGCAGGGTGCAGAAATAATTCAGACTCATGCCAACTTCATGCTGCAGCCTAACAGTGTCTACAGTTTATAAAGACTTGGAAATGTAAAACCATGCTGTAAATACAGTAAGCACAAGAGCATCGCCCAGAAAAATAAATGTCCATAGACAATAGGAAAGAAACGCATCAATAAACGGTTATGTAGGACAAGGTTTTCTGGGTTTTCTTGGCTTTTTTTAAAAAGGTTTTTAGTTACTTCTTTATGAAAAGAGCAATCAGTTGGTGTTGAAATCAGCATCTGGCATTAGAAAGTTTTCCTGAAGAATTTCTGAATGAAGATGACAAACTGAATAAATTAATTCATAGGCTCTTGTTTCTTTCCTTTTATATAATCACAAAAGGAACAGAAATTATCCCTCATAATAAAGGGAGAACATCTCAGTTTTCAAAGAAATTTGAAATCTGAAGAAAAAAAATTGACTCTAACTTTGAGAAAGAGAAAACCCTATAATGTAAAGGAGTTTCGATGTAAACTCCCTGATAATGAATTTTGCATTAAAATCAGTGTCTCAGGAAAATAAATATTCCCCAACTAATCTAATTCACTGTTACTGAGACAACCTACTTATCAAGAGACAGCAAGACATACTTCTTAACTTTCGAGGATTTGATAACATGTGAAGACACAAAAAATGTTCTTCCTAAAAAAAGGACTAATCAATGATGTTTTATGGCAATTCAACAAACTACTTCTTACCCTCTCAATACAATTCTAAGCATAAATGCTCTATACAGATAATCAAACAAATAAAGCACCTAAGAAGGGATGAAGTGGTGATGAAAAGAGAAAAAATTCCTGCTCATATAGTCATATCTCTTCTTGCTTATCAGTGTACAGAAAACCTTTATAAGCTTGTTTTCATCTTCAGGCTTCTCCATTTATCAGATCACTTCTCTCTGCCCATTG
This sequence comes from Uropsilus gracilis, assembly GCA_004024945.1. Taxonomy (NCBI): domain Eukaryota; kingdom Metazoa; phylum Chordata; class Mammalia; order Eulipotyphla; family Talpidae; genus Uropsilus; species Uropsilus gracilis. Next base: position 83,626 of record PVHY01001777.1, read on the forward strand.
CTCAAGCCAAAAACCTAGAATCCTTTCTCCCATCCTTCCTCTATCCATTTTCTCAAAACCTGTCAATTCTATCACTTTCCTACTTGAATCATTCACTTCTCTCCATCTTACCTCTCAGCCACTATTATCATCTCTCAAATGGACAGCTGCCCCAGATTCTTCATTAATCTCCTTTCTACCAATCATTTTCTATGGAGTAGTCAGGTTCACTTTTAAAAACAGTAAAAACACATATTATTAGTTTACTGCCAAAGAACCCACAGTGGTTTTCCATGTCCTCAGATGTCCAAAAAAAAAAGGCAAAGGATGTAAGATTTTACCAAAATTAAATGAACATGTTAGCCCGCAGAGTTTATGGATGCTGGCAGAAGAGACTCATGCATCACACTCAAAAGACTTTATTATTCACAGCAATAGCAGTAGCCAGAATATCAGCATTTTTGGTGTCAGTTCCAGGTGACATAAAGACCAGATGACATCTGCACAGAAGTGGGTTACATTACAGTAGAGTAGCCCTGAGCTAATGACCCACATCTTTATAATGAGGAGCAACTTATTTGACCGTTAGTCCAGAAGGAGGCATCATCTTTATTTTAATCAAAAATAAATGTGCCTGATCTTTACTCTAGAGGGACACTTTCTATCTTCCAAGTTGTTTGTTGACTATACAGATCATCCTTGAAAACACAGTGTAGACCACAAAGGCAGTCAGGACACAAACACGAAACAGAACTGTCTCTAAAGATTAGAATAAGTCAATTTCCAAGTGAGGTCTACATTACATAATTGTAATACACGCAGAACCCCTGTGTCACCCATGTGAGCTACTGTGCTCCAGCTATCCTGGCCATCATAGGTATCCTCAAATTAGGACATAGGTCCTCTTGTCTAAAATGTTCTTCCCCAGCCTCAGATGTCACTCCCTCAGAACGTCTGATTACTGACCAGCTCCACCAATCTTTATTACAATAACCACAATAATGGCCGTACCTACTTGTTTCTTTACTGATGGTCTTCCTCGAGAGTAGAAACTTTTGTGTTCACAGAGGCCTACAGCTTAGAAGTGTGCTATCCATAAAACTCTATTGAACAAATAAACAGCTATTACAATACTATGTATCGAAGTATTTCCAGGCCAATATGGGAAAGCAGCAAAGTACTGTGGAAAAAGCAAACATGTAGGAGCTGAACATCCAAAATTCAAACCCTGGAGTCACCTCTTAAAGATACCAGAGCAGTTGTATTAAATTCCTTGGAAAATGGAAGAAAATTCTTCTTCCAGCCAAACTCACAAGCTACTGAGAGAATCAAATGATGATATCTATTAGAAACCCTGCAATGTAATTAAAACTTTGCAATATGATTAAATTTTAAAATAGCACCAAATTGATAGTTTAATAGACATGTGATCACTCAAGAATATACCAGACCCTATCATGAAGCTGACCCCGTTATGAAAACTAACAATAAAAACGTGTAACTCAAAATACAAATAGGAAACACCCTGCTCTTTAATAAACATGATGGGGAATTTTTTTTTTCCCATTTAGATGCCCTTTGGACATGCCTTAAAAATTTTCACATAAAAATGAGTCACCTTTACCTCACCTTTACCTCCTCCTGATCCCAGAACAGTGAATGAAAGCTTTTTGGTTACTTGAGTTATTTTTAAACAAGTAATTCAAATGCCAATTTTGAAAAATTTTTGACTATAGTTACACCTTTGAATGCCAATCTCCAAAACAGGAATTTTCAGCCTTTTTGGCAGAAGTTATGAATTTTTATTTCTGTTTCCTTTTATGGACATCAACTGACACCAAATATAGTGTGTAGTGAAGGGAAAGCAGGTTTATCTTAGATTAAAAGAGCAGCTTCAGAGTCAAGGTACTACGTTTGGGAGGCCAAGAGGGAGAGGTAGGGTGGCCACACAAAGTGTCCACGAGACCTGACTACAGGACTGCAAGCAGGGACAGTCACAGACCAGGCCACAGGGCTGGTGTGAGCTCACCAATGAACTCGCCTTCTACAACCTCAAAATAAAATTACTAAAAGTTTAATTTTAAAGCATACTGTTTCTATGACAAATATATAAACTGACAGTCTATGCATTCATGAAACTAGAAATAAAGTAGACTATGAGAATTATGAGCCAAGATCATTTCATATATTTTTCAAATTCAACATATATAAGCAGTAACAAGTACATCATACTAGCAAAAAAAGAACACAGCATGAATAGGTGTTTCTAAATTTTAAAATTAGAAAATATAAAAATGAAGGAAAGAAATGGGAGTATTCTGAGATAAGAAAAATACTTGGGTTAAGAGGGATGTAAAATAGATAATCCTGATGTAGAAATCTGATACACACACACAATTACATTCAACAGCTTTTCATTACAAATGTGAAGGGCTCGGAAAAATGATTCCTTACATATTATCTTTAAAATGGCTACCTATTCCAAATTGGAGGGGGGGGGATGTGGGTAGAGGGGAGGGTGCAACAGCAGTTTTTTAAACTATTAATCTAGTCCTCATTAACCACAATCACTTTTTCCATAGTTAGTATAAATAAAATAAGGCACCTAGAAGCTTCTATGTTGATACTAACTTAAATAGACTATGCCTAAACCAGTCTTTCCGCTAAGTAACTTTCCATAATAACAACAGTAATTGAGTATCTACATATGCCAGGCACATTATTTTCTATCTCTGAAATCAATATGATAATCCCAGGAGATGGTTATTACTATCTCCATTTGACAAAGGTATATAATTTGGAATAAATAAAATTTTATATTTTGCCCAAGATAAATTAAGTATTTGGCATAAAATTTAAACCCCAGACAATTCCTCTTCCAACTTTCTGATCATTTTTATACAATGTCATCATGTCTCTCAAAAATCTGTTATATATTTATTGTTTTCCTGCCATAATCTGAGTACATGAGTTTTACATTCATTATTTCACTTACTCTTTCTAATAGTTTTATTAAGTAACTTGGCCAAGGTCATAGAGCTGATTTAATAAAATGAAAAGCAGGAAATGAAACCTAAGTTTGTTTCTTTATATTATTTAGTGCTTCACTTTAAAGTATTTAGAATTATAATATTGGTATGATTTACAAATTACTAATTTACTACTCAAAAAATATGACATGAAAATGCATACCATAAGGTGTAAATTCTATTAAAATATTTTGCAAATATTTTAAGGAAAACATGAAAAAATACACTGCAAAAAAATTATTAATATTTACAAGTGATAGAATCAGTGTAAAAATTATTTTAATTTCTCTTTTTCTTTTGGTTAATTTTGACAGATTACCTCAGAAAAAGGTTGAGCTTGTTTCTTAATGTTTTATATGAGTTATAACTAACTTGTCTTATTTAAATTTAACTTTTACCAAAAATATCTGGTCAAGTGAACATTTTATAAAGCAAAGAATTTAAAGAAAATGTTAAAAAGCACAAATACCACATTATAGTACAGATATTTTTCCCTCCATTCTCTGGAACTTAAACTTTAATTTTGATTAAAATGTGAGACAAGCTTAACATAACTTCAGAATTGAACAGAAGGTGCACAATCACAAAAAATATGCCATACAATAAACCACACAGAAGCTTGACAGAACCTAGGAAAAATAAACAGAATTTCAAATTTTGTATTATACAAAAATTCCTCAATGTCATTAGAGCTTCTTGGACACCGAACTTTTAGCAAAATGACTTACAGCTGACCAGAGGTTAAATAAGTTCTTACAACATATTCCTGATCATATAAGCATCATCCAACTTGAAAATAATGGTCAAAATACCTACCTCTAAAATTAAAAAACCATTGGTATTCATTCATCTATTTTTGCATCTGCTTATTCCAGTTCAGGGTTTCATGCAGCTAGAGACTGTCCTATCCTTGCAGTGTGCAACCTGGGAAGACATATTTCATTGCAGGACACACTCATGCACACTTGCTCCTACTGGGACAAGAAAGACTTGGATAACTAGGACTTGCCAGTGAACGTGATGGGCACATCTTTGGAGTGTGCGAGGATAGGCAGCTCATCCTGGGAACACACACACAGACCTGGGGGGAATTTGCAAACTCCACACAGACAGTGGTCCAGGTGACGAACTAATTACTTTTTTCTCATCAATGTTATTCAAGGACCTGGTTACTTATCTTAAGAAGTAAGTAAAAGGGAGAGCTATTCTGAACTATATAACTTAGGAAGTGCTGAGAAGAAAATTACTAAAACCAAACAAGTCAGTGTAATTTGGGGGGGAAAAAATCCTTGGAAGTTACAGTACAAAATCTCATTGTTTGGAAAAAAAAATTTAAGAGGTTGTCCAGGAATTTGATCAGGATAACAGTTAATTTGCAGAAAGTAGTGGCTTTGAGATGTGTAAGCCACATCTCAAAGATGTGATTGCTCCAATCTACTAAACCAAAATGTGAATGCTCCAATCTACTAAATTCATTTTTCAAAATATATATTCTTCTCATCTTGTTCAAGGAAACTACACATCATGTTAATAAAACCTTTCCACAAAAGTACTGTTCCTTCGTTGTGGAGGTTGTTGCAATATAACCTAAAAATGAATTTCCCTAGAGAAACTATCACTCAACTACTAACTGTGTAATCTGGTGAATATACAGTACTTGTTCTACAAGTCATCAAATAATATGCATTCCAACAGAAGAGCTGTATGGGGTCAAAAGGGAGAAAAGAAGAACAAGCACTTTTTCCAGAACGTTTTATGATTTGAAACAAAGACAGCAGAATACAGGATCTGATGAAGCTGGAAGGTATAGTTTAGTATTCCTTGTCTTTTCTAGTCAAAATACTTTCAATTTAAAAGTAGTAATAATATTTAGTAGGTGCCAGTCAACACAACACTTCCTCTAACACACTAATTAAAACACATGCATGTCACTGTGCTGCTAAACTAACCTGTGGCATTTTACCACCCAAAGAAGCTATCAACACCAAATATTCCCTAGTATGTAGTTTACTCCTTTAGAAAAATATAACTTGGTAAGAGTTAAAAAATTAAAAAAAAAAAAAGATTTGGTAAATTAGGAAAAATTTAATTCTTATAATGATGTCAAGATAGTCACAAATAACCTGAGACAATCTGTGTCTATACCTTGAATTCATTCTAAAAAGAACATAAATATATTTACCTCTCAAAATGGCAAACTTCCAGAACAGACAGTTCCACTCCCCCACAGGAAAGCACAGGCCACCTTACGGTGTGTCACCTACCCTTCACACCACAAGAATCACTTTGGGCACTAAGGTCACAAGAAGATATATTAATGGGAAAGCTTATGGACTGAAAAAAAAATCCTTAGAAAGTGAATTCTTGACTTTCTGATCAAGAATTGGCAAGAACAAGAATCCTCATCACACAGATGTGATCTCCCACCAGCTTGAAACTGCTACCATATAAGGAAACAGATGGGGTGGACAATGCAACTAGACAGACCCATCCACTGCCTTCCTCTTTCCTTCTTCAGAATTTAAGAAACACTTAAGATAATAACAGACCAGAAAAGCAGAAGTTCGTAGTAGAATTAATGCTTGCAAACGTGTCAGGCAACATGTCACAAGATCGTACAGCGGTTCCCCTAAATACAGAAGCAAATCTCAACTTTGTTTCTGAAATCTCAAAAACGAACACTACACTTGACACACTCTCAATAAGAACTGGGATCCATTTGTACCCTCACCAGCCAAGCAAGTCAGATTTAGAGGAGGTGCAGTTAGTTGCTGTATTTAAGTACAAGTGTTTACTTTGAAATATTTCCTAAACACAGACTGGAATAAGTCTGAGCAAAGAGCTGCAGAACACCAATGGCACAGATGTTCCAAAAGTTTATGATCAAATTCATGAGGAAAGTTATAAGGCAATGTAAAAAGAGCAGTGACACCATCCACGCTGTGAGTAGTAAAACTTCAAGGTTGGTAGAACAAAAAGACTAGGAGAACAACTCATTGGGATCAAGGGAAGACCACGTGTAAGCTTCCAATGTAAAAAGAAAAAAGTGAAAAGCCACTTGGAGAGGCAACAGAATAAACACAGATAGGCTTCTGCACACAAGGTGCATGAGTAAACAAAGACCAAGGAGATATTTTGAACAGCAAACAAGAAACTCTCCCTGAGAGCCACAGGAGATAAGTAAGCTTTACCAGCATTTCAATGTATGTCATAGTGCTTTGACCTCATCTGTCAAAAAGGCAAGTAGGCAGAAGCCTGCTTCAAAATCATCTCCGGCATCGGTGACCATTACATGATCACTAAAATGACCATGATTCTCATCATCCTAAGTATCAAATACCAGGACAGGACACTTCACTGAACATTATTAATGGTATAAATTTTTACTTTTAGACAAAGAGTAGATTCAGATGTAGCTTGGGGGATTGTAATTCTCTCAGATAGTTGAAATGTAAATGTGGTGGTGATGCCTTACAAAGCTTTATGATAAAGTTTATTGTACAGGAAAAAAAGTAAGCTAGCACAGTGCATGTGTCAGCATCTGATCCCTCTCAATTTTACTGAGATGTAATTAGTTGAAGGTGCAGAAAATAAATAATTTAACATATGCATGTATTATGAAATGATTAGCACACTAGGTTTACTCTTTAATAAGGGGTAATTTTCCATTTTTAAATAAGATACTCTAATCACCACTGTATTAAAATATCTCATAACAAGAGAGTTGAAAGGTTACTAGCTTTTATTGATTTCATATATCTAAATATTTTATATCAATCTATCTCCCAAAGTTCTCTCATAGTAAGTTTGGATTAACATCCATCAACTCACATAGTTCCAAGTAAGAATTTACTATGGCACAAGGAAATATTATCATTCTAACAACAAACTTGAAAACTGAGATTTAATGTACAAATGTAATACAGAACTTTCAAAAAGTATCTAAATTGGAAAATAAAAACCTTCAAAAATTAAATTTTAGTATTTGATCCCATTTAAACCACAAGTCTTTCAAGAACAAAATAATTTTACGTGGGAATTTTTCACACCCTGTAAAGCAGAAAGCAAACTGCTACCTTGGGTGGTAGAATTGTATCATTGTGTACTTTCATAAGCTGTTCAAATAAGTTAAAATACTCTTGCTATTTAATAAGGTTAACTGGAAAAAAGAAAGTCTGATATCACACTTGACAAGTAATGTTGACAAAGTACCACTAACAACTGAATTGCAAAATAAGTAGTTAATTTGCTAGAACCAATAGCAAAGGCTAGAAGGACAAAGGAGTTGAGGTTGGAAGGCAGGAAACATGCCACAAAGTCTTTAAACCACCTGCCTAGTTTAGGTTACAAATACAATGAGGACCTACCAAAGGTTTATTAGAGACTGCTGAAACCAGAAACATATGCGTGTATGTAAGTGCATAAGTACACCTCATCCTTCCATCCATCCATATTTCTCCATTTCCCCAAAATGATTCCACAGTATGTGGAAGACAGCCTGAATGAGGAATTGAAAAAAGAAATCCTAGAAAGAAGGCTGCTGTTGTTTTCTAGGTGACAGATGAATGCAATCTGAACTAAAATAAATGGGAATGGAGAAAAGCAGTAGTTTGAAAGACACTTTGAGATAAAACCAACAACACTTAGAAAACAATTAGATGCAGTGACTGAGAAAAGTGGAACTGAAAATCACCTAAAATCTCTCTTAATGGACTAGAGAGCATGGAGGTACTACTGTCCAAATAAGAAACTGAACCACCACAAATGAGTAATTACACAATTTTCAAAAATAGTAGTTTTATCAAGGCTAGATTAATCTTTGACATTATTAATATTTTTCTTCAGTCTAAAACCTTCCATTAATCACCAGTCCTAGAAACAGACTCAGTTCTAAAGAGGTATTTTTAAATATGTCAAATTAGTTTACCTAAAAACCTATCAGTACATAATTCAGATTTATCAAAAAATAGAAAATATCCTACATAAGAAACATTTCAAACCTAGAACTACTAACTCAAGTCTCCACAATGAATCCCATTTGCTCAATGAATTCCATAATATGATCTAAGTTTCATGCTCTAGTTAATGAGTTTTGGCACTGACTCATTACATCACATTGAAATGTAGTAAATCATTTCAAATGACACAAACAATATATGGCAAATTATTCATAATGCTATTCAAAACAATGAAAGGTATATATATGCAATGTAATGTGGGTTAATGCCTAATCAGAAGCTAAAGACACAACATTTAAGCAAAAAACTGTACCATTTTTACTATATTACTTTCTTCCCCCCCCCCCCAGTTTTGAGGAACAAATAAACAAAGCTGTGGTATATTTAAAGTGCACAGTTTAATAATTTGGTATACAAACATATTGTGAAAGAATCCCCTCCAATCACTAGTACACCCATCACCTCACATATTTTTCTCTTAATTTGGTGAGAACACACAAGTTCTACTCTTAGTATGGTGAGTTCAATTACACAATATGGTGTTACTAAGCCACCATATTATTATACATTAGATCATCAGACCTTATTCATCTATAAGAACAGGTCTCTGTAGTGTTTGTTTATAAATAGTGACAGACTGAGGGTTTGGAGTTTGTTGGAACTTGGATATTTTCTTTTTATTGTGGCTGAGTATACATAAGAAAATGTTTAATGATCTTTACATGCCCAGTCCAGCAGCATTGTTATTACTGTTCAATCATCACCATCTAACTCCAGAACTTTTTCATAATCCCAAACTGTACCTATTAAACATTAACTCCTACTCTAGGCACCTTGAATAAGCAGGCTCATACAACATGTATTCTTTTTCATGTGATATAATTTTCTCAATTCTTGCATATTGTAGCAAATTGGTTCTTTTAAATAGCTGTTCATCTATCATCTATAGGTCCCTCGGTGCTTTTTGTAATTAAGTTTGTTTTTTTTTTTTTTAAGTTTACACTCTTTTGAAACATTAAGTTGCTATCTGTCAATACAATACACTATCACTACCAAAATTTTAGTTGCCCACCACACACCTGACCCTCCCTCTGCCAATTTCACCTACCCACAAATTCTATTCCCTCTGGTAACCACCAATCCGCTTTCAACATCTAAGTTAGGTTTTGTTAGTTCATTTGCTGTTTCTTTATATTCCACAGATGAGTGAAATGACATGATATTTGTCTTTCTCTGAACAGAATGATCCTGAACTGAGAAAATACACAAACTCAAGTCAACAATTCAAAGTACAATCACAAAGGAGCAAACAGGGACAATCGTTGGCATGGGGCATAAAAACCAGGTAGAAGCAGTAGGGCAATAGATACTTGGGCCTCCTGCAAGTCTGGCACTGGTCTGCGGGATCCAAACACTCACCCACCCCACAGTCTTTGGATAACTGAACACAATCTTCATGAAGACAGAGAGGGTTTAGTGCCCACTATGTACATCCCTAGGTTCTAAAACAGCATCTGGCACAAAGAAAGTCCTCAAAAAACATTTGTCAGATGCATAGATGAAAGGACAAACAGCTAGATGACTGACTGATAGATAACACTGCTGCTCCTGTCCACATACACAGAAAGAGATCCTGACATGTCATTCTATGAATGAAGGAGAGAACTGTTCTCCAAGTTGTCATTGCACTGCCTTTACCACACACAGGATATCATTCCAGAAGCATGGCTCCACCATCAGACCTTGGTGGAAAGCCAAGTTTCAAACTATTAGTGTGACCCTAACCAAATTTTTAATCTATGGCTGAAACACACTGATTAATTTCCTAATCTTGAAGAAGCTGTGAAAAGGTTTAACTAAAGTAACATATATAAAGTAGCTAGCAAGTATCTGCCACATGATTAGTACTTCATAAATATAAACCTCTCCATGCACTGGGCCAAGGGAAATGGCCGACAGAGTGTCAGTGAAAGAAATTCTAGTGCAGGAATCCCAAAGCAGGAAAGCTCCTGAGTCATTTTTAACCTCCAATTTAAAAGTCCAGTTTATCATCCCATGTTAAAAGAATTAACAGTCACGCTGGGCATGGTGGCGCATGCCTGTAAGCGCCAGCCTAGGAAGCTGCGTCGGGAACCGGGGATTGCAGTTCGAGTCCTGCCCAGAGCAACATAGCGAGACCTAGTTCCAAAAAATCAGTTAGGTGTGGTGGCTTGTGCCTATAATCCCAGCTAACTGGGAAGCTGAGGCTGGGGATTACTTGAGTCTGTGGTACCCTGGGCAATGTGAGCCTGTGGTTCTATGGGCAAAAACAGCAAGACCTAGTCTCAAAAATAATTCACAAAGCATGAAGCCTGTGTAGAATTCAAAAGGAGATTGGATCCTGCCAGTGCAACAAAATACAAAACAACTAGCATATGCTCTCTGCTTCACAATTACAAACTTGCCAAAATTAAGCACATTTTTCTTTGTTATTATGTCAATGTTACTTCATTGACAGTATTTGAAGTATATTTTGATGATGTGATGAAATTTTGGATTACCAAGAATTCTTTTGAAGAAAAATTGCCTCAGGACCCTCCCATGCTCTATCCCAAAAAGAGAGAAATAACTGCAAACTGGCTGTAATTACACATTTAGTTGTTTCTTCTTTCATACAAAGCATAACACCATGTCAGACAATGTAGCCCAATTACATGAAACATGAAAAAAACCCAAATTTCATATCCAAACAAATAGTAATACAACTTTTTTGACATGCTGTAATACAGTTTCCTCTTCAGTTAGTACAAAATGAACCACACACTTTTTTGTATCTTTCTAGTTATTGCTTATCCATCAAGTCAGTATTAAGTCATCTTTCTTCTTAATGAGTTAGCAAAAAAACTCACCTAAACTTTAGAGGATGATTTGAACATATTATTCAACTGTAAGCAGCTTCAGGAACACCTAAATTAATTTCTTTTTCTTTTTTGATGAGTACACATAACTTAAGTCAAACATGAATCTAAATCACAAAACTAAGTTACGCAGTTACACAATTTGCTTTTAGAATAAGTTAATGTTCACTGCTGATTGAGTCTTTTACAAACTATGTTCAAAGCTGGAAGGTGAAGAATAGGAAAACAGATTTAGATAGAGGAAGACAGTCACACCGCAGAAAGCTTCACATGTAAGAACATTCTTTCTTATAAAAAAATTCTGGGTATCAACCACCAAGACTAAAGAGCATATTAATGGAATAAGAGATCAGAATACAATATTCTCAGGACTTAAACCAATTTATGAAATCTGTCTACAAAATAACAAACCCTCACATAAGGATCTAATTAATGAATCAACCTTTGGAATTGAATACTGTGTAATTTGTTGAACAGTAGAGCTGAAGCTATTTAGGGTAGTAGGGGAGAGGCACACCCTATTCTGATTGAGACTCAACCAGAAGTTATGAGAAAATGAATTAGGGCCCAGTAGAATAAATCCCTGAAGAAATCTAGGACAGTATGTTGGCAGAGAACAAAGAATAAACTTGGGTGGCAGTCTTAAGTTCCACCTGTAGGATTGTTTAATCAGCTTCAACACCTTTATCCAACCCTGCCAGTTGTGATGCCACATACATACCAAGAAACTGAAGAAAGCAATACTGCCCTAGTAAATTACCAGGTGGGAACAGAACTTACTTCTGATACTATAAAAACCCATCCACTTGACAATACCTCTCTCAGCAGTGAGTGTTAATCAGTGATTTTCTAGTAGACATCAATGTTCAGGTATTTCTGTTTAAGTGTAACAAATTTCCTGGGCTACAATCAGCCCTGAATAACCAGGTCATTGGTGTTGCTGAAATACAATTTTTTAAGTTCTGCTAGCATAAGAGAACATCTTTCAAATCAGCTTTTGCAACCAAAAGCTCTACACCACATTAGAACACAATCTGTTCTTTAGCTGCCCAGAGTATACATTTGATTTAATTTTGAACACTGCTTACTATTTCCTTCATTCTTAAATGATCATATTATCTTTCTGTAACTGCCTTGCCTATCACTTCTTTATCAAACTTACCTAAATAGCAATTTTCCATTTTATCTTAGTCTCATTTCAACCTTTCATAGCCTTAAGATATGATTCTTCTTGAAAATATAATTACAACAATTTGATAATTCTGAAGGAGTTTTAAAAGAAGGTAACCCAACAAAGTGGTCATGGAGAAACTAGAAACATGCTGTCATGTAACAAATCCTTTCCACTGGCACCTTTAATAAAGGATTCAAGAAAACTACACTCAGCATTTCTCAAGTCAATCAAATCAAAAACCAACCAATCAAAAGTTCAACTATCTCATGGATATTAAATTCCGAAGTCAAAGTCACAATAAGGTATCAAATATAAATCAATTATATTAATTCAAAAATTACTGAATGCCCAGATATGTTATTTCTTGAGTGCCTTTTAGGCGATGGAAAGTCAAACAGAACACTGCAGGCCCCTTAGGTTTTTTGATTAAATTAGCATTTCTTGGTTGCACTGACCCAAACAGGAGCTCAAACTCTGGCTCATATTATATCTGTGGTCAAAGAAAACATCTTGTTTACTTGAACTGTTCTCATCAACACCATTAACTCACCCTCAAATCACTTACACTGTCATAAATTAACATTTATTTGTGCGATTATTTAAGTAATGTCTGGAACGCCCAGTTCATGGACTAAGTACTTATACTGAATGTGTTGCAAGAGTGGTTTTAGGTCTTTATTTCCTTTCCATTAGCTATGAGAAAGCTATGAGAAAATGAATTAGGGCCTAGCAGAATAAATCCCTGAAGCATTGGACTGTAAGGTCTTGGCATAGTTGGAAGCATAACATTGCACAGTGAGGCTGACCTGCCTAAAGGAAAGTTCAATGATGAATTACACATGCACACAAAAAATCACAATGTCTGATAGGTGTGTTAGGATATTAAAATCAACACTGTAGAAGTCCAGTTGAGATTCTTTCAAATTCATCTGTGAAGGAAAGGCATCAGAGAGAAAAGGCATCCAAGTCAATTATTGAATGGTGTTTCAACTGAATATTGAAACCAAATATTTGGGCAACCAAAGAATCAGAAAAATTGAGCATTTGAAAGGTTCTTTACATGGGAAGTTGCTCATAATATTAAATTAATGAAATGATACAAAACAGTGTGTGTAAACCTTCTGCTCCACTCCTCCCCCAAACACACACACACACACACACACACACACACACACACACACACACTTAAAAACCTGGAAGAAAATAGTTTACACGCTGATAGTATTGCTGCGCTGTGGGATTACTGGTGATTTTTATTTTCTTTCTTATTCTTTATTGTAGTTTCTAAATTTTCTACGACAAAGTTCTTTTTAATCTAGGAGAAGGACAATATTTGGATTTTTAAATTCATTGAAGATTAAAATGCTATAATATTAAGTCTTCAGGCTTTATCAGAAAAGCTTCTAAGACTGGTTTTCTCACTGCTATACTTTATATAAATGATGCAAAGGAGAAGGAATGCTGGGTAAAAATTTCATCTCCAAAGAAACATTATAAATAATCCACTCCATCCAGAAAATTACTTTCATTCTCTAATGTACTTTTCTACATCTTGACAACTGGGTATGGAGGACTTACCTAGAAGCACAGAAGCTAGCATCAGTGACTATGCACTCCCTTTCACACTCTCAACTAGGCCTTCAAATAATGAAATATATACATCCACAGCATAAGCAATATATCAGCATATCAAACTGAGGGAAAGGAGGGTTTCTGCTACCTCTCAGTCAAAACATTAATTCAAAACATCTCAGTCAAAACATTAAGAACATAAGCAATGATTGACTAATAGAACAGACCCCTTAAATCTACTATCAAGTTTAGAAGTACACCACAAAATCCTTATCCATTACCCAAATGAAAACAGGAAACTATACTCAGCACTGCAATCTCCTAGAAATCTGAAATGGGAGTTTAACATATCCTTCAGAGTCTAGGATTGCATAAAATATTTAAAAGGTGGCATGAAAAACTACCACCGTAAATAGATGTTATACTTCCAACAAATAGTACATATAGTACTGTTTTTAAAAAAAGTACAAATAGAAATATAAGGTTTTCTGAGCCATTCATCATGACACTTCCTACTTCAAAGAAGAACAAAAGGGAAACATAAATTTTGGATGCAGTTTCTAGATAATTAAAACCCAAACCCACACAGCATCTCAGATAGACCCTAGTGACAGTCCATCTCTTTCTCCCTTATAGCGCTAAGTTTTGGCCCACTTGCCTCTCTTCTTTCCAGATACTACCAAGGACCCTAGGTCCTAGGGCTCTAGTACCCTCAAGACCCAGGGCTCTAGTACCCTCAGGACCTCCTGCAGAGGAGTCAGCACTACTTTACTCTTCACTAGTCTTCCTATTTCTGAAACTTTGGGGATTTATCAGAAGTCACAACTAATAAACAGGTAAGAGGGGTTAAAATACAGAACCTCGGACTTCTTCAAGGAGAAATTAAAAGCCTGACAGGCAGTGCAGGCAGCACCAGGGAGCATTAGCGATAAAAGGGATAGGGCTGGTCAACTTCAAGCCCCCTACGTGTTCAGTCTGTGCTAGGACCTGCTGTCCCAGACACTCAGTCCTATCACTCACACATGAAAGTATATTCAAGGCCTGCTACCTTCTGCAAAGAAGACCTCCAGGTTCCCTATTCCACTCAGATTCTAAATCATCCTACTAGGAAAGAACAGGCACCAGAGTATCTCTATAATCTGGAATCTGGCACAGATAGGGTGGGGACTCAGTTACTTGAAAACTTGACATGTGTAAAATCATAGCATTGTGAAATTATTTCTGCAGGAGCTATCTGCTCTTAATTCCTTCATGGGCATGGTAATCAAAGATATATATATATATATATGCATGCTTTTGTAGAAAATTCCTTGTGAATGATCTCCGAAGTATGCAAGATAAATGAAAGGTAACTTCTCTGCTTACACCTTGGTTCAGTTATAACAAACCCTGACAGTAGATTCTGCTGTGACAAAGACCTGCATTTACATTTTTACTGTATGACTATTGCATTACTTTTTTCAAGTTCATAATAAATTATCCTAAAATGAGTAAGTATAGCTAATTTTGCGTTATCTTCTGACTTCAGGGAAAGCCTGAAATTAGGTCTTAGGCCTTTTTCTCAATAAATGCTATTTTCCAAGGATGTGGAGAAAAAGGAACTCTCTTACACTGCTGGTGGGAGTGCAAACTGGTTCAGTCACTATGGAAGACTGTGTGGAGGACCTTCAAACAATTGAAAATGGAATTACCATTCAACCCACCAGTCCCACTACTGGGAATCTACGCAGAGGACATGAAAACACTAATTCAAAAGGACACCTGCATGCACATGTTTATTGCAGCTCTATTTACAATTGCCAAGATTTGGAAATAAACCAAATGCCCCCAAACCAAGATTGGCTGAAAAAATGTGGTATATGTACACGATGGAATACTACACATCAATCAAGGAGGACAAATATATGTCATTTGCAGCAACATGGATGGAACTAGAAGGACTCATATTAGCAGAAATAAGCCAAAAAGAAAAATACAGGATGGTCTCACTTATATGATGGATATAGGGAAAAACAAACAAAAGAATAAGAAAAACTAGAAACAACCAGTAGGGCTGAACAATGGAGCGAGAAAGGAGGAGAGGGAAGGCAGGGGAGGTGAAGGGCACAAAAGAAAACGATGGTTAACAGGTGTTAGGGAAGTGGGAGAGCCCCGGGGTATACAATAATGTAATAAAAATATAAATACACATGTATATGCAAAAAATTTTTTTAAAATTTAATTTAAAAAAATCAACCATCACAGAGATAGTTAACATTCTCTGTGGATATCTCTTCTATACTAATCCCCATTATACTTCCCACAAATAATAATCAATACACTGGATTTGATGTTTATCATTCCAGTGGTATTTGAAACTTTCAAATCACACATCAGTAAATAATATATTATTTTGCATGGTTTATAATTTTGTAATTAGGGTATTGTAATATGTATATACCTATTTGTAACTCATTTTTCCCCACAAAAAATTAATTAATTAAAAAATAAATAAAATAAAAAATTCTACTTTTAGAAAAAATAAATGCCTTTTTCTACAACTTAACATTATTTCTCACAAATACAAATATCTGAACACCTAGTATAATGTATTTCCTGTGAACTGCTATTACCATTAAGACATTTCACTCCTGTGAGCAGGACTAGCTACAGGTTACCTCTGACAGTCCAAATCCAAAAGGAAGCTGAAATGGACAGTTTCCATAAAATCATATGGGGCACTACGGAAAAATGTGATTCTTCTTCAGCATTTTAGTCATAACAAATTGGATGACACCAAAAAAATCTGCTTTTGGTTTTTATTTAAATGTTAAGCTCAATAAAGTCAACCACTTTAATGGCTCAAGAAACAAGAAAATCACAACATTCAAAAATCCAATAAGCACATGAACAGATTGCAAATGAATACAGACTGGCCACCCAACACAAACTGAAAACTGAAAACCTACCAGAGCAAGGCTCGCCTTGTTCCAATAACACAGTCCCTCACCCAGTGAAAGGACACTGCCAAAGGAAAGAGACTAATGTACCTAGCACAACTAGTAAACAACAAAAGAGTGGGATTTGAGAATAGAAGGGGCACCAAAGGGAGGAAGGAGAGGGAGGTAGCCCAAAAAAACACACACAGAGGTTGTGATCTAACGAACAAAATAAATATTTTTTTTTAAATCCAATAAGCACTTGAGGGTTGGTTATTGTGTTGGGCTAGCCACTTCCCCTCCTTGTAAGAGGCAAGGTGTTTCCCTGCACACTGAAATGTGATACATTTCTACTGGCATCTGTAAAGGGAAAATGGTTACACAGAGGGATAGTTTCAAACACTGGGGTACACACCTTTTTTGACTCACCAAACAGATGTAATTCAGAAGATGGTAACACCTAGAGGTCTCCCCACACACAAGCTTCTTAGTCATGTTATCCACCATATCTTTGAACTATAAACAAACTTTAAGACATGACCTTTACTACTATTTGTCAATCACTTTATATTAAGAACTGATTCAGTCTACGCATATCTATTCATACCTGAGTCAACGAGTGTCCACGCGGAAGTGTGAGCACACCTAACACCGACAGGAAAGCACAGGGCAGCAAGGACAAAGTATTGAACTAGGACTCAAATGACCCAGATTGGAATCCTCATGAAACCTCAGTCAACCTCTCTAAACCTCAGAGAAGTCACCTATACGTTAAAGGCAGTGAAATATGACCTATATAAATAATGTTATGGATGGTATATCTCAATGAGATAATATACTAGAAAATGGTTTTCAAGTAAAAACGTAAAGCGTCATTCAGTCACTGTCCTTAGAAACTGCAAAGACATCCCAAAAAAGTAAATTAATGTTCCTGTACACTCATCTATGGAGCTTTGTCATTTCCTTCTCTCTCTCCCCTGCTCGCTTCCTACTTTCCCTCATTTAACAGATATTAATGATTAAATAGTATATTTAATCGATGTTAAATACACCAGGCACAGTGCCAGGCCTAAGCAGGAATTACATGGGACTTTTAGGTACTTGAAATATCCCTAGCCTAAACTGAGATGTGTTCTTCACATAAAGTACACACTAGAATCTTAAGTCTTAGTAAAAATGTAAAATATTTCAACATTTTTATATTGATTTAATATTTTTATATTGATTTTTTTTACACTAAAATAAGATTCTGACTATTTGGGATAGATTCTTAACTTCAGCTCTTTTCCTTTTATATTTTCTTAGCATAAGTGGCAATTTTTAAACATATAGATGCTCTCATTAAATTTCTACTTCAGAACACTATTCTGGACTCACCAGATACATTAGAGAGCAAGACTAAGTCCCTGTCCCCATAAGGCTTACATTTAAACAACTGGTAAACTAATGTCTTTCCTAACCAACTAAAAACTGAAAGACTGACTACCCAACATAAACTTAAGACTGAAAACCTACCAGCAAGGTTCGCCTGGTTCCAAAACACAGTCCCCCCACCCAATGAAAGGACACTACCACAGGAAAAAAAGAGACTAATGGAATTAACACAGACTAGCAAACAACAAAGAACAAGGTTTAAGAGAATGGGTGAGGCATGGGAGGGAGGAGGGATGAGGAAGGGGGAGGTATCCCAAAAATGATTTACTGAGGTTGATTTTATGAATATTAATTAATTAATTTAAAAAATTAAAAACTGAAACTTAACTATGTATAGAGAGACCTCTGGAATGCAGGTCTCATGCAGACACACCTCTCCCTCCCCTCTAGTCCTTTCGCTCCAAAAGTAGCATCTATGGCCCTCGGAATACTCAGTTACTGGAAATCATGGTCTTGACCATATTGAAGAAGACTCTCCTGTCCCTTTTAGCTGCTTTTGAAATGTAACTACTTTTAATCACAATTCAGTGAGAAAGCTTTTAATTTGGGGTACTGCTAGTTCCCAGCCATCATTTTTTAATACTTTGGACAGTGCATCCAAAAAACTTAGAAATAACTTCCAACAGTTGAAAATCTTTCAAACAAGGCCATCCTCTCTCTGGATTCCAAAACTCTCCTTCATTCATAAAGTTCTTTATCAGTTTCCTCTCTACAAATCTGACTGACTCTGCCTCTCAATACTGTAAGTCACCATGTCACAAGAAGAGGGCTCCGAGAAAGAGCAAAAAGCAAAAGCAAATAACAGGACGGCCCACTACAGAGAACTGAAATCTATAATGTCTAAAGGAGACAGTCAAAATTAACACAAGCCAGGCTGATCACAAAAGGCTTGCTGACCAAAAGAGAGCATGCTTGCTTGGAGGTTTCAGAGACTTTCTGAGCGTTAAGTTTAGTTCAGACAAAATTGGCCTACTTTTCAGTTGCACTTTCCTATGGAAAAAGCAACTTGAGCATCTGAATTTCATATCCAATTGTTTGGAACTTTACCTTAAATTCAAACCACAATGTGGCAAATGTTTTCTTGGCCTATGCATCCCTCTGACAGATGATAAAGAAAAGCAGGGCTTTCCAGGGATTCTCTGTGCTGCCAAATGCTCTACTGGGTGCAAGAGAAAGCCTATAGGTTCGGGTCTCAAGACAGTGTTACTTCTCTGCTGAATGCTGCTCTTTCAGCTGTCTCCTCTTTGTCAACTTAAAAGCTACACCTTTGTAAGGACCATGCCCCAGACCAAAACCCCACACAAATCATCCCCAGTAGACCCAAATTCAAAATAATCTCTCATCTTCAATCTCAGATGTACCCAATAAACCAAAGTGTTACATCATTTATCTCTTCTCTGTGTATTTCAAACACCTTGACCCAGGATAGTGATGAAAAATGTCTGCCTGATGTCTAAAAATTTATCATTCTCCATTTCAGTGAATTGAGGTTTATCTGAACTTTCTGCAGGAACAAATACCGGGGCTAACAAGGACACACAGTCCCAAGTCTGCAAGTAATTCACTGCCTAACTGAGGGGAAAAAATGAAATAATGACCTCCCACCTGAATAACGCAACCAAATAGGTGCAGGCAACGAGGTGCAGGTCATGGACAGCAGGGAAAAACTCACAGAAAAGGTAACATGTAAGCAAAGAACTAAAGGAGTAGAAACTGACCAGGGATGGGAAAAGGCATTTCAAAGGCAGCAAAACACACTGAAAGAAGTGACCCTCACACAGGGTCTCACACAATTTAAAAAAAAAAAAGGTACCTTTGCTGCATTTCCCACACTGCAACACAGCAAGGGTGAGTAGGCTCTCCAGATCCAGTGGGGGTTAGAATTCCACTAACTAAACACATATAAGCTTCTTAACCTATCTGTACCTCAATACTTTATCTGTAAAATGGGGTGACAGCATACTACCACTGATGTATTATTATGGCTATGAGGAAATAACTAAAACAATTAAGGACAAGCTAAGCATTCAACAAATGCTAGTATTAATATTATTACCATTTATTTTTCCATACTATCAAGTCTCATGTTCTAGTGTTTGTGCTACCCGACTCTGTAGTACTGTCACAAGTCCAAGTTCATCAAATAAGATACTGCTTCAATGCCACCTCTTACTTGACACTGAGCCAATTCCCCTTACTCACTGGGAAATGAGTCTCTCTCCCTATTCTAAAGCCTATTCTGTCAGGCTCCACCACCATGCAAGGGAAAGCTAGCCTAGAACGATCCAGGACACTTGGCTAACAAAATCCCAATGTCAATACCAAACTACACAGAAGTCTTACCTTTGATACCCCTGTCCCTGGTGAAAGTACACTGGGAGACCAGAGCCATCACTGCCCTTTACTAATCAGCACTAACCTAACTCAAATATAATCACTATGAAGTGTAACTTGATTAAAATCCTAAACTCATAGTACAGAAGATTCTCAAAACTAGTAAAAATATACCATATGATCCAATTATCCCACTCCTAGGTATCTGCCTAGGATACCTAGGATCCTAGGATCTGAAGGAAAAGTCCCTAATTAAAAGGAAATGTGTGATCCTACACTTTATGCAGCATCATGTATAATAGTCACATTAAGGAAACAGCCCAAGCACACAATGACAGGTAAGTAGAATAAGAAGATGTACACATTTTTTTTTTAATTTTTTTTTTTTTGAGACTGGATCTCACTATTTTTGCCCATGGAACTGCAGGCTCACGTTGCCTGGGATAACAGACTCAAGCAATCCCCAGCCCCAGCTTCCCAGGTAGCTGGGATTACAGGCACATGCCACCACGCCCAGCTATTTTTTGGGACTAAGTCTCGCTGTGTTGCCCCAAGTGGGACTCGAACTGCAATCCCGAGCCCCAGCCGCTTCATAGGCTGAAGCTTACAGGCACGAGCCACCGTGCCCGGCATAAGAAGATGTACATATAAAGATTTGGCACTAGTAGGAAATAAAAAGGAAGAAATCTTTCAATAACATGGATGGAACTGGAACAGATCATGCCAAGTGAAAGAATTCAGAATGTGAAACAAATGATTTCACACATGTAAAGAATCTAAAGCAACAATAGACAAAGTTAAGCCAAACAAACCCTAGAAATCTGATGGTAAAACTGAGGCTATCAGAGGGGCAGAGGGTAGTAACAAACAGAGAGGTTCCAACGAACTGTGGTGATTTGGTGGCAGACATAAAGACATCTGAAGAGGTGTGAAGCTGTATCACATACAGTAATGCAAGCTGACATTACCTCAATCAAAAAATAATACCCAAAAAACCCACTTGAAATTTATAAAGAAAAATTCTAAGCTTTAACTAGCACAGAAACATGTTAACTTGGATTGGCTTCTTCTTACAATGAAAATGTTTTGATATTCAAGCACACTGAAGCTATTCAAAGACAATCTTCAGTTTCTGTGCATATTGGTGACTTTTCTAACAGAAGAAGCTTTAAAATTATAACTAACAAAATAACAAAATAAGAGAAAAATAGAGTGAAACAGAGCTCAAAGAGTTTTCCCTACCTTTAAAATAAATGTGTGCAGCTACTTCCCATAGTATCACTCTATACATCAGGGATTCAAACAGAGTTAGGCACAGAAGATAAGTAAGGCTGTCATCCCAGCAATGTATTCACTGGGACACCAAGAATGACCATGCTGATGAGCACACACAACATAAGACCACTACAGAGCAGTTGCCAACAAATATAAAATTATTTTTAATTTATCTTTAAGACCAAAGAAATCATAAGCTAGACAATACAGAATAGTTCCTAAAATTACTATCTACATGATTCTTCCAGCATTGAAGTTTCTTATATACAATACCAATATTGAAGTCCAAATCAGTGTGATCTTTTATTTAAAAAAAACTTTCTAATCTACTGGTTATTATTATCCCCAAATTGAGATAAGCACTGTAGTTTCCATTTTCTCCACAATTTAGCTGCTTTCAAACACATTAAATAAAAGTGGGGGGGAGGGGGTAAAGTGAGAGAAGAGAATTCCAAACTCATTAAATAACACATTTCTTTATAAATTTCAAGTGGGTTTTTTTTGGGTATTATTTTTTGATTGAGGTAATGCCAGCTTGCATTACTGCATGTGATTCAGAGATACAGCTTCACACCTCTTATTTGTACTTTGTCCAAACATCAGTTGTGCTGTTGGTATTATTATTATTAATTATTAATATTCTTTTTTCTTTCCAATTCTCCCAGCTAGAGTTGGAAAACTTCTATTTTCCCTCATAGCTCAAGTGTTAGGAGGATTATGTAACTGGCATGTAAGCCTTGCTTATAGTACTTAGACTTTTGACCTAACCGCCACATTTTATGTTCCACTCTGACCATGCTATAGTAGTATTGTGTTCACTAAAAGATCAGAGAGGACAGGATGTAAAAATAAAAAGCCTTATTATTCCAACTTCTTGAGATCATTTCCTTGTTTCCCAAAGCTAACAGCTTTAGTTCTCCATCAAGGCCTACCATCCCTGACATAGCTGGAGATATTATATTTATCCTACTCTTCCTTTCAAAAAAAAAAAAATAAGAACCAACATCCCATTCCTTTGAAGATCCTCTTCTAGAGATAAACTAAACTTAGCTGGCATCGCAGAAGCAATGACATCTCCACATTCAACTTACCCACTGACAATATCAGCACCTCAAAACACAAGAAGCAAAAATAGAATAAAGAAAAAGACAGTGACATGAATACAGCAGGAGTTTAAACACTTTTATCTCAGTAATTGATAGAACTGGATGAAAAATATATCTGTTTTTCTAGATTGGATGGAGGGAAGGAAGGAGGAAAGAAGGGAGGGAGGGAAGGGAGGGAGGGAAAGGAAGGAGGGAAGAAAGGAGGGAGGGAGGAAGCTCATATCAGGAAAGAACTAGAAGAGCTGAATAGTACTATCAACTATCCTGACCTAATTAACATTCATAGAAAATATAACTGGAGAATACATATTCCTTTCAACTTTATATATTACCTAACCAAGATAAACTGTATGGTGTGCTATAAAGCAAATCTAAATATATTTTAAAGGACTTAAGTCACAAAAGGTATATTTTTAGGGAAACAATAAAGTTAAATTAGAAATCAATAACAATAAGACACTAGGAAAATTCAAAAATATGGCTGTATAGCATGCCTCTAAAGTGTTCATAGATCAAAGAAATCCAAAAGGAAATTGGAAGGGAGGAAGAGGATATCAAGAATATTTTTAACCAAATGGCAATAAAAATGAAACACACCAAAACTTGTGAGACACAGCTAAAACTTAAAACTTTAAAAGTTTAATATAAGAAAGATCTAGCATAATAATATAAGAAAGATCTCCCTTAAGAAACAATAAAAAGCACAAACTTAATCCAAAATAGGAGATAATAAAAAGCAAATCTCAAGAAAAAAAAATTCAATAAAGGAAAACTAACATAGAGAAAGCTAGGTGTTTAAAATTATCACCAAAATTGACAAATTTCAAGAAAGAGACAAAACACAGGTCACCTGTATCAGAAATGAAATACAGATATAAACACATATGCAAAATCTGTACATATTTTAGACGATAAAAGAATATAGACTATAACTTTATGCTAACAAATTCAACTACTTGTATGAAATGGATAAAATTACAGAAAGATACATAAAATCTAAGTAGTCATTTATCTTCTAAAGAAACTGAATTTGTTTCCAAAAGTTACCAAAAACAGCTCCAAATTATTTTACTAATTCATTTTATCATTAAAGAACTACAGGAGATATGATCACTGCCCAGCTAATTTTATAAGGTTTAGCAAAATGCTAATATGAGAAACTGATAGAGAAATATAAAAAATAAAAATTACAAACCTCCACCCCTCAAGTAGATAACAAAATTCTGTAACAAAATTCTGGCAAATCAAATCCCACAATGTATTTAAAGGTAAATTATGAACTTTGATGACTTAGCCCAAGAAACTGTTTAGTTTGAGTAAAGGAGGGAAAAAATCTCAGGCTCAGTTCAAAAGATTCAGAAAAGGCATCTGACAGAATTCAACACCATTCATGATAAAGGGATCCACAAACTAGGAAGACTAGAGAACTTACGCAAACTTATGAAGGATAAGTGCAGAAAAACAACAAACTAAAATCACACTTAAAGGTAAAGGATATATTTTTTTCCCACTTGAGATAAAAAAATAAGACAAGAATGCCATACTTTCCACTTTTCTGTCAGCATTCTACTGGAGACCTCAGTCATTGCTATAAAGCTAGAAAATAATTATAAGGCATAAAGATTAGATCTGATCTTCTTTGTAGAGCATACTATCATTTATGTAGGAAATTCCAGGGACTTTGCAAAACAACTATTAGAACTAATAAATGAATTTTAGCAAGACAGCTGGAAACAAGATTAAAGTATGTTCCTACACACTATGGGCAAATATTAAGAAAATAAAAGATAGCTTAAATCCCATTCATAGGTATGGATGGATGGGTAGGTGTGTGTGTGAAGGGGGAGAGAGGAGAGAGGAAAGAGAGGTGTGTGTGTGGAGAGAGAGAGAGAGAGAAAGAGAGAGAGAGAAAGAGAGAGAGAGAGAGAGAGAGAGAGAGAGAGAATTCCCCACCAAAATGAAAGTGTAAAGAAAAATGACAACATAGAATCCAGAAAAGATCCATCAAAGGAAACCCAAGGCAATCTCCAAGATGGTAGTAAAGACAAGTCACAAAATGGCAGACACCAAGCAGTTCCAACCAGCAGGACAAGAATTCTGGGGAAAACAATGCTAAAAGGAAATCACATTGATAGATGCCCCAATAAGTTTTGCCATTTAAGTCTTTATAGTTCTATCAGAATGTTTAAGAGCAAAATTAGTATTTACTCAATAGAAAGCTAAGCAAATGAAAAAGTGGTCACTATCTCTGAAAGGGAAATTTGAAGAAGGAAAAAAGTGAACAATGAGTACTCTGTGACTACAGTCATCAATATTCAAATAATACTGCAAATATTGAAATTAGATAAAATTATCACTGGGACAAGGAGGAAAGACAAATTAGGAAGCCAAATCTTCATCTTTTATAAGAAGCAGCTAAAGATAATGTTTAGATGCATAATGCAAGGGAGGGGAAGGGAGAGTGAAAGTAGGGGACAGATGAGTACAAGAGATTAAGATGATTGTTCACAGGTGACAAAGTGGTGGGAGAACCTCGGTATACAATGATGTAAAATGCAACGCAATCAATTGAAAAATAAAGTAAGATCCTGTTTAGAACTGAAAACTCACGCTGAAGGAATAGAAGGAAATTACTTAGTTATGTGGTAGATAGTAAATAATAGAAGCAACAACTTAAAAACAAACCCCTCTCCTGAAAACAGTTGTCTCTGAAGAGAGACATTAAGGCCTGGGGCACATTTCAAACTTCATGCTGGTCTTACTCTTTTTATTTACCATTTAAATCATGCACATTACTACTTTATCAAAAACAAAAACTGTAAATGTTTCAAATAAGAATCTGTAGTGTTCAACTTTAGGGTTTCTGTCAAGAAATGTGTTTAAATGAAAATTTGGTTTCTCTTAACTAGTTTATGGACAAAATCAGTCTGAACAAAACACATGAAAAATGTACATAAACAATGACAAAAAAAATAAAACTTCTACTAATACACTGATGAAGGGGTGGTTCAATAAAATGTTTTTTAAAAGTTAAGACTGCAGGAATGCTGAATCCCATATCAAATGTGTTCAATTTCCAGATAAGTATGGCAATTAATAAGTGAAATTTTTTTTCAAAATCATACACATCAGTCTCAAAAAATATATACCATGCCCAAAAAGTCATCCTACCCACTATAAAGGGGCACTTTATTTCAGTCCTACTGCTGCCCCCTGTCACATGGGCTTTCCCATGGAGGATTTACCTCAAGCTCCAGGCTAAATCCTCATGCCCTCATGTCAAACAAAATGACTCTACACTTCACTCCATCTAGTCTCCAATGGGTATATTACTTCTGACGGTGTCTTTTGTCAAAACAGTTTTTAAGTCACAAAGCTATAGTAAGGTAAAAAAAGAAATGAGAAAATAGGATAAAGTTCGGGAAAAAAGTATACATATTTTTAAATCCTGATAACAATTTAACTCATTCCTTTAGATATTAGGCAGGAGACTTTCCGGAAGCCTTGAAAAAAAATTTGGAGGTTCATCCAATCAGATACATTCTAGTTAAATACATACTATTAACGAAAACTGTCTAAGGGAACTCTACAGATGCTTCCTAGAGGAGACTCCATCCTGTGGGGCAATTTTTCACAGAGGATGCATATAAGCCCATGTGCTCATTCCTGTGTCTGTAAAGTAATTGGTGATTATGCAACTGAACATTACAGTTACCCCAGGCCATTCTGTGTTTAAAGAGAAGTATTTATGGTCATAAGCTGCCAAACAAGCATAATATCACTTAACCTCAGTTCAACCACTGCCTGAATGAACTTGTTGGGATTACACTAAAATACAGATGCAAAACAAACACTATGTCAAGGAATGTGGCATCCACATATTAAATGGGGGTGAAAGTCCTTAAATAATGTCCCTTAGTTATTAAGGCAGAATGTACAGAATAGTACATGACTGTTTAAATTCTAAAAGCTGGCATTTTAGGTACAGAACATGAATAAAACTAACAAATTCTCAATGCTGGGGAGAAAAAATGAGTTTCTCTGAAGAGTGGAGCATCATTTCTGAAAGCATGCCCAAGTAGGTGGCAATAAAGCATACTGGAATGTTTCTGTCCAAGCAAATTAGCACATGTAGAAAATGGACAAAAAAGATAGGTCTGAGAACATTTTTTTAATGTATTATTTACACATTCGGAAATACATCAAACTGAAAACAATTCTGCACAGAGAAAGTGATGGTAACTAAAATTAAGAGACACCATACTGAATCTAAATAAATAACTGCACACTATACAAGTGGCTGATATCAAAGATCTACAAAGAATTTACACATCTCAACAAAAAGAAAACAACGCAATCAAAAATGGGCAGAAGAGCTAAATAGGTTCTTCTCCAAAGAAGACATACAGAGGGCAATTAGGCACATAAAAAAATGTTTATCATGACTTATCAACAGGGAAACACAAATCAAAGTCACAGTGAGAAACTATCTCAAACCAGTAAGAATGGCCCATATTAAAAAAGGCACGAAACTAGGGTATGGAAAAAGAGGAACACTTTGTTATAGCCCCATGTAGGTTTCTCAAAACTCTAAAACTTAGTCAGTCATAAGATCCAGCAATTCCACTCCTAGAAATCTATCCAAAGAATACAAAAACACTAATTTGAAAAGAAACCTGCCCTCCTATGTGCACTGCAACACTATTGACAACAGCCCAGATATGGAAACAATCAAAGTGCCAAAAACAAATGAGTGGACCAACAAGATACTATATGTGTGTATGTGTGTGTATCAGAATACCACTCAGCTATCAAAAAAGATAAGCTCATGCCATTTGCAGCAACATGGATGGAGCTGAAAGGGATTATGACTAAGTCAGAAGGAGAAAGATAAATATCAGATGGTGTCACTTATATGCAGAATATAATAAAGCCAAACAAGGAGTCAAAGACAAAAATTAAGACTAACCCTTGAAAGTTGACCAGAGATATGAGGCACCCAAAAGCAGGGACAGAGGATGAGAAAATGGGAAAGGAAGGGGCAGTAGTAGAGATGAGCACAATGGACTAGGTGGGGGACTAGGAGTGCTTGGGTGGTAGGAAAGCAATGGTGACCACCAGAGCGAGGAGGAAGGCAAAACTGTCAAATATTAACAAGGATATACCAATTGTAACTCATTAGATAAAAATATATTGCTTACAGTACATTACACTAGCTATTGATTTAAGTTTACTGCATATCAAAAGCAACTGAAAGTTACACAACTGCTTCCTGTGATCTAAACCTCTCTGGGATGCCAGGCTTAGTGAACAAGTTCATACAAGGTGAGCTAGCTAGTCTTCAATCTCCTCTATCAATCATCAAATACAAACTGGCCAAAAACACTACATTTAAAAATGCTCCGCAATTAAAAACTGGAGTTTAGACAGTATGATAATGTCAGAACTGTGGTTTATCAAATATTTTCACTTCTTAATAAAATATGGAGTTTATTCTATGAGAATAAACTTCAGTCTTCTATGAGAATAAACTGTGAGAATAGTATTTAGAGTAAGAGTGCACGAAAGATCTGTTTCAGCCATTCAGTCACCATATTTTTTACTTCAAGAGGGGAACAACATGAAAGATTGATGAGGGGTTAAGAAAATGAGAGTCACCTCACTTCCATGCCTTAGACCTCAGTCTTGTTTTATCATTCAAGTAAAAAAGTGTTCTCACTTGTGTACAAAAGTACACAAGAATGTGTGTGAAACTTACTTTTGTTAAAGTTTCATTTATAAAGATCATTACTGAGAAATAGCCTCCCATCGCCCATTAACCATTAAACTACTCAAATATGCCTATAATAAAATTACAATTCATTTTAATGCTTTTAAAAACTTTATGGTTGTATTCTGATACTTTCATCAAAACAGATCATTTAAATTTTTCATTTGTCATGAATAAACAAATATTTGCTGAAAGGTTCTCCTTATTACTCAAGGTTAGGGGAAGCATAACTCAAGCTCCATTTAGCGTAATCATTTCACAATATATGAAAATCAAACCATCATGCCCCAAGCCTTAAACAGTGACATGTGCTATTTCTCAGTAAAACTGGGGGGAAAATACATTTCGCAACTCATCTAAATTACCACTGCCAAGAGTTCTTTCAAGTACTTCTTGTTCATGTTAATACTGCTCTTAGTCATACTAATATTACTCAGGATTAATGGCTGATAAAAGATAAAGAGAAATATTTAAGCTTTTCTATTCTACCAGTGAAGACACAATATTATTCATCAAGACCATTCTTTTAATAATAGTAACAAGATCAATTCCCTAGTTAGTAGTCATTTCACTCTAAAATATTATTCCTCATGTTAGATCATTACTGATACTAAAAAATGAAATGAGCAAAAGTAAGTAATTTACAAAGTAAACTGTGATGTTAGAAGTACAAAGCACCACCTGATTCAGATTCAGGAAGATTCTAACATGGCAGTTAGAAGCAGGACCATAGCTACATCCTAGATTCATAGTCAAATTTAGACAGTGAATTCTGGCTCTTCATGTCTAAATGGCTAGTCTGACCACCACCACTGATTGGATCACGTTACTAAGTAAAAGGAACATGACCATAAATCAAAAGCTCTTAGCACAGAGTTCAGCACAAACAAATGCTGGATGGTACTTTTGTGTTATTGTTATTACTGAAGGGAAACTAAGAAGCAACCACATCTAAAGAGAAATTAATATATTCACTAATCTTTCAAAGTCCATTCAAGTAGTGAAATGAGACTACTAGAAAGTACAAATAAAATTCACAAAGACCATACGAGAAAGTTCTCCAAACCTAATTTATTTTACCAAAATCTTACTAAGTGTATTCAGATACTAATAGTCTTCAGTATTAAGTCTGTATTTGAGTAGAAAATGTCTAAGATTTCATACAGAAGATACTGCTAGGCCCCAATATATGGAAATAAATCTTTTAAGAAGCAACTAATATTTCAATAGAGCTAATGTTCATTACCATTTTTATAGAAAGTTAGAAACTGATTAATACCTATCAATGTGGAAATACATGCAAAAAATATGAAAATATAAAAAGAAGGATCTGTATATCCTAGTATTGGAATGCATAAGATATGCTGTCAACTTCACACACACACACACACACAAAAAAAAAAAAAAAAAAAAAAAAAAAAAAAAAAAAAAAAAAAAAAAAAAAAAAAAAAAAAAAAAAACCATATATAATTATTTAAGACAACCAAAGAACTCTGTTACATACTTAGGCACTTACATGCACACAACAAGCATTATTCAATGCTGACCTCATGATTATAATCTGCCTAATTCTGTGATTTGACTCTTTCAGTAACACTGTATTATTACATGTGCAATTTATGAATACCAAGGAAAGTTAACCAACAAATACACTAGATTAAAATCAAGTAAAAGTAAGTTTTAAGAAGCACTTTATAGTTTAAAAAAAGACTTTGTGATCCTTCAAATAAGCCCTTAAAAATCCTTTAACACACTGTATCTAATTTGACCCCCAGTGTAAGCTTCTAGAATTTAATGCGGTATTCTTACCTTGAAAGTAAGAATAAGTACTATTAATCCACAGTTTATAAAGGCAGATTCCACAGTGACACATGAAAATATACTAATATCCAGGCCTGACCTCTAGAGATTAGGACATAATCTGGAGCGTTAGCACATTTATTAAAAAGTCCCAAGGTCTCTCTAAAGTGCAACCCGGTTAAGACACAGCTTTAAGGTTTAATATTCTTATCTGGTAAAAATAAAAGACAGGCTGGGTACAGTGGCACGTGCCTTTAATCGCAGCCTACAGACTAGGAATCTCTTGAGTCTGCAGGTTTGAGACCTGCCCAGGGCAAAAAAATAGCTGGACGTGGTGGCGCACACCTGTAATTCCAGCCTGGGAAGTTGAGGCTGGGGATTGCTTGAGTCCATAATACCACGGGCAATGTGAGCCTGCAGTTCCACGGGGAAAATAGCAAGACTTAGTCTCAAAAAAATAAATAAAAGACATTTAAAAACCACTTGTGCTATGTACTTCACAGAGTTGAAATGAGGAATAAACCTTACACTATACGGGAAAGCCTCTTCCAAACAGCAAAATACCTTTCAAATGTAAAAGAATCATTATTTGCTCATTTAAACTTGTAGCAAACCTTCTGTGTGCCAAGCAGGTGCTTGGGACAGAGAGAAGGCACTGCCCTCAGAAAGCCAGGCAGCCACCATGTCCTCAGATTACTGCCAAGCAGTGGGAAACAGCACAGAGCAGCACTAAGGTGGTGATTAAGCCAGGCCTGAGGCCTGAAGGTGCACATAGGTACCAGTGGGGAAGAGAACATTGAAGGGCCTGCAGAGAAGAGTTCCTTGAGTTAGAGGTTCTAGAGAGGTCTCAGGACCCTAGGAACCATTGTGACCCTCTCAGTAGGTCTATGAGGTTAAACTATTTTAATAGTAACAGTAAGACCCACTAACCAAAAAGTAAAAATAATTCAAATGTCCTTCCAAAATTGCAATACATTCATACATTGGAATAAGCCTCACACACACATTAGCATGGATGAATCTCAAAAGCATTAAGCTAAATGAAAGAAGCCGCTTCAAAAGACTTTATGCCTTCATTTACTTTTATTTATTTATTTATTTATTTATTTATTTATTTTTGAGACTAGGTCTCGCTACTTTTGCCGGTGGAACCGCAGGCTCACGTTGCCCAGTGTACCACAGACTCAAGCAATCCCCAGCCTCAGTTTCCCAGGTAGCTGAGACTACAGGCGCGTGCCAACACACCCAGCTATTTTTTGGGACTAGGTCTCGCTGTATTGCTCCTGGTGGGGCTCAAACCACGATCCCTAGGCTCAGCCGCTTCACAGGCTGAAGCTTACGAGCCACCGTACCTGGCTTTATGCTTCCATTTACATGACTTTCAGAAAAAAGCAAAACTATAGGGCTAGCAAAGAAGTCAGAGGATACTAAAGCAGAAGGACATTTTAAGGTTCAGAAATGATGTATATCTTCATTGTGGTGACCTAACCATAACACATTTGTCAAAACCTAAAGAAGGAATGTAAAAAGGGGCATTACTGAAAAGAGCAGATTTCACTGTGTGAAAGTTACACCTCAGTAAATCTAAAGAAAATAATACTGCGCTATCTGGCTTTTCCACTCTAACTCTTTCAAAGGTGTACAGTGTTTTCCAGAAGTTCTGAGACTGTGCTGATGTCACCACTCTGCAGCAGAAGGGCTGTAGGTCTATAGATTCTGCTGTTTTATTCTCCATTTTAATTTCTACTACAATAAGCAGTGATGAAAAAACAGACATTAAACCAAAACTCTCTAGGATCCTTTCTAAAAGGGTGTCTGAGACCAGTAAGTTTGAGAACCATTGGCTACATGTAATGAATGGAAGCAGAGGAACCAGATCCAAGTTTATAAACAGTGGTGCAGGAAAATTAGTTAAGAAGTTTAAGGCTGATTGCAGAATGCACTACAAGTTTATCTTTATAAAAACTATTTCTTTATTGGTGTGTTTCGCAAATAATTAACTAATAATATATTAGGAAACGAATGGTTGCCATTGTCCTCCAAAAGATACCAGTTTTTTAAACACAAAAATCAACTATCCTAAGAGGTACAAAAACTAGAAGTAACTCAATAATTCAAGAGTTATTAGAAAAATTAGACGACTAATTAAAAAATACCTTCTTTAAAACATGCTTTCATTTATCTCCCAAAATGATGATGGTTCCAACTTCCAAATCAGCATAACTTGTTCTATGCAATGTGGTTTGTGGTTTGGGGAATGGGGGGAGGTAGAGGAAAATGCTTGTTTGGTTTTAATATTCATCTGATCCTTACCTGTAAGTTCCTTTTTCTTCTATAGCATTTACTTCTAAATACTAGCCCTATAAATCCCAAATCATTTGTACAATGATCATTTTCAATAGCTGTCTCAAATTCAGAACTAGTACAGCATTTTAATATGCCACCAAGATAAAAAAAAAAACTTAAAATGTCCCTTTCTTTCAAGTTTTGAATGCAGGGATTGAGGGAGAAGGGAAGGAGAAGGGAAGAGGGAAGGGAGGGAAGGAGGGAGGGAGGGAAGGGAGGGAGGACGGACGATGGATGGACAGATGATTCCCTCCCCTAAACAGAAAACTATTTACAAGTCATTTAAAATGAGTGCGCGTGTGTGTGCGTGCACGCGAACTGCCACCACATATTATTCTCTAACTGATTCAAATAGTCCAATTGATACCTCTTAGGTAACCTTAACCAGGTGAAAACCTGTTTGGCAAAAAGTCAACTATACCTCTATTTATGTGAAACAGGGCAGGGGGAACTCCACACTTCTGCCTAAATAGCTGTATGTTATTAAGATAAAGTAAAATTAGATCCTTACCTATAAGTACATTCTTTTGATCTACCTCATATATGAAAATCTTAGAAATCAGATTATAGTGAATACTTACAGGAGATTCTAATTTGAAATTTGATCTGTAGATTGAAAGGGGGGGAGATAATTCATTTGAAATATATGTACAATGGAGATAAAAACATCAATTTGATCAAAGATGAAATTTCCACACACTTGTTAGAGCCAAGTGGCTTTTGCAGGAAACCTGTTCTCTGTGATTCAAATCCAAAATGGAAGACGTGGGTGGTTCTTCCTGTCTTACTATTAAGAGTCAGCCAATTGGCTGATGAAGTTCCACACAACTGAAGCTCAAACTCTAGCCTTCCATCTGCTCTAATACTGTCACACCTCAGTGAAATCAATGAAGAGCAAAGGTGTTCTCCTATCTCAAAGTAAGTCTTTAAAGGGAAACCTGTGACTTAGGGTATCTAGATCATGTCTAAGCAAACTGCCAAGTTTTTTAATTAAAAAAAAAAAAGACCACAGATCCACATATGAGTTTTTGAAACCGGATGTAGTTTTCTTTAAAACTCTGATTTTTTTACTACCTTTAAGATAATAACATAAGGTGATCTTTCATTATGTTTATTGTTCACTTTCCCAAATTCCAGTGACAAACGGAAAAATAATTGCCTAAATATATAGAAAAGGTCAGAAAAATAATTTATATAGGATGAAGAACCTTCATGAATTTTTTAAATTTGTAACAAAATATGAATCTCTATAAACACATTCATAAATCTCCAAAAAGAGGTTGCTTTTCTTCTGAGAATACGCCAGAAAACTTAAAACAAAAATTAGTGCCAACTCTACCACTAATTCTGCGATATTGGACAAATCATTCATGCTTTGGGTTCACGCTTACTTAGGCCATTGAAATATTTATTTTCAAGGTTCCTTAACATCTTCCTTGGACATTAAATATCATCTCTATTTCCTTTGAATTCTAAAAATTCAAATATTTCATCAAATCATAAAAAATGAATTATAAATTATATTATGCCCTAGAACTTACTAGGAGACTACTACCACCAACTTAGCCAAATGAAATGTTCTAACATTACAGACTTTTTCTGTACTAAATGTTTCTCTGTCTCATATTTCAGCTTTCCCAGAAAGGTTTAGAAGTATTTTCCCATCTGGGTGGCTCTGCTGAAGTGTTTTTCCAGCTTTACCTGGGCCCTGATTCCTTTCTGTTCTCTCCCCATAATCCCAATCCCCCTAGGCTCTGAAACCTGGCACTCTTCCTGTCACAATGTAGAAAATGAAAATTTTAATCCAACAATGTTTAAAACCAGCCACCATTCAAGTACATATTTGAGAATCTGTGTGCATTTTTACCATTTACTAATCTAGATTTTAATATCTAAAGAACTTGCTCCAGTAATAATAGCTATAAATGTCACTTCTCTTATGTGAATCTAAGTTCCTTTTTCTACTGCCAAAGAAGTATCAGAATATTGTATATAAGACTACTCATACACTGAAGTAATTTAATCTCTTTACACACTAACTAATGAGCTTGTCATCTCCAATGAATTCACAAATAAAAGAACCACTAGGATAGCAAATCTGTCATTTTACTAGAAGGAATCCTACAGAGCAGCCGCTTTTGCCAAGGTGCATCATTCAACATACACTTACAGTGTATCATCTACTATGGGGCAGATACTACTTACTCTTCCTGCTAGGAATATGCAAAATGACAAAAGTCTGCCCTCATGACACCTGGACTCCAGGGGAGAAGACACCAATAAAATAACATATAGATCATATGTGAGCATACACATATACACGTGCCCATATATGTATATATACATATCCATAGATGTGTGTATACACATATATGGTGTGTGTGCATACACATATACATACATAAGCAATGCACATAACATAAATAAATTATATGGAAGATACACTTTAATAGGGGTATATATGCTACTACTGAGAAGATGTAAGGCTCCAGATTGAAGCTTTTAGCAATTTTTACCTGGCTCTGTTAGCAAAAACATGGTATACAAGCAAGTTTATGAACAACTTAGCAGAGAAAATAGAAGGAAGCTCTATGTAGACCCCCATCATTCTGCAGCATATTTTGCCAAGTGAAACTTAGATCCTTAATTAGGCAGGCTTACTGTGCTTTTTTTCCCAAGTGTTGCTTTGAACAAAATTCTAACTTCTGTGATTCATTTTACTCAAAACACAAGAACAAACTTCCAAGTTTTCATGTAGCACA
The DNA here is from genome assembly GCA_004024945.1 of Uropsilus gracilis. Lineage (NCBI taxonomy): Eukaryota > Metazoa > Chordata > Mammalia > Eulipotyphla > Talpidae > Uropsilus > Uropsilus gracilis. The sequence goes on from PVHY01001777.1 coordinate 118,980, forward strand.
CAAAAGAGAACTAGTGTTATAACCAATACCCCAATGAAACATTCCAACCACTAACTCAGGACTGAAATCTCAGTATGGAATCCCAAGAGGACTGGCGCTTTTCCCCCACTGTGGGGAAATCTCAGCTCTCCGAGAATTTAGTGGGAAGTGCTCAGGCTGTGATATTTAGAGGCCTCCCTTCAACCAGCCGTGTAACTTTGAGCAAATCACTTCAATCCTGAGCTTCAGTACTTATAAATAGCACAAACATGCAACTGCTGGGGTTTGAAACATTCATGCACCACCATCACTGATTTTTTAATATTTTTTATCATTGGCCCACATAAAAATTACCTGTAACCCACTAGTATTCTTACTCTTATACCATCCTATGCAGATGTTATATTAAGCATATTACACAGAGAACCCAAAATCCTTGATCCTTTCTCAACACAATTTAATAGTTTCATACTGTGTAAAAGTTCATCTTCTCAATGGAGATTTAAAAAAGAAAAAAGGCAAATAAACCAATTAGGGATGGGAGAACTATGTTTCTGCCTTCCTTGTCCTCTGGTACAGGCTGACTTTTGAAATGGGTTCCACCAACCAGACACAGAGGACGCCTCCAACATGGAGGTACATGGGGAAAGAAGTAAGCTGGCAGGGTGCACAGCAGTCTGCTGGCAGACTGAACCAAAGTGATTCTGGCTCTGCCTTCCTGATCTGGAGTATCCTGAGTAGGCAAGGGGGCAGCAGTTCAGAGGTGGGGCCCGCTCCACAGTGCAGTACTGGCAACCATTCCTAGAGACTCAACCTACCGTCACTTAACTTAGACCTCCTGATGACTTGCAAAGGTACCAGTCACCCTTAATAAATCGCTTTCTGCTTATACAAACTAGAACAGTATTTATAATTAGAAGCCCTGACCAAGCCATGTAACACATTCTCATTTCATGAATCCCACATACAAAAGCTGAGCTTGAAGGTAACACAGACAACATTCCACTCTAAGTCAAGAGTTTTTCTGTCTCAAGCCAGGGCTCAAATCCACAATCAATCCAGCCTTTCCTTATATGTACTTTCGCATCAATTTCATCACCTCTGCTGTGCTAGAAAAAGAAAATGATTTTTGCCTAACTAATTTTCTATCAATAAAGAGACCGATGACAGTTGCTTGGCAAGGTATTTGAGAACAGGACATAATAAACATCACCTTCTCTACCAGCTCAAGTTTATGGAGAATCCTGCAGTGTTACACAGTACTTTCAGAACATTCCCCAACTGCAGACGAGTGAGCTAATGCTGAGCTGGAATGCCAAAATGATCAGCACTCTGTGCCAAGGCACAGCTTAATTCGCCAAGCGGCAGTGAACTTTTCACTCATTTTCTCCCAGCCCGCAGGGCAAGACAATCATGTTAAAGCCACAGACACATCAGGTAACTAAAGTATGACACGGTTACCTAACACCAAAAGCAGACTAGAAACACTAAGAAGTAAAAATTCTCCTCATAAAATTCCATAAAAATCAGCAGACAAAAATGGTAAAAAGAATAGGCTGTTCATAATATATTGTGTTTTTTTTTTTTAATGGCAACAGGATGCTATACAGGATGTCTGCTATCTTTGAATCATTGGATTATTCTGTACCATCAAACTACACAGACTATCTCTCTGGTGATATCCAAGGGGAAACTTCTAAAAGCTCGTTTCTGAAGTCCATTAGCAGCACCAGCATTTGTTCAGAAGGCGTCGCAAAGCTCTGCCAAAGAGAAATGGGGTTTCAACTTGAAGGAGCCACAAGTCTACATCAGTAAAGATATGAGACAAGTCCACTGCTGTCCTGACAAGCTCTAGACAGCAGGGACTGAAGGCTAGCCCCTCTGTCACTGTGTCCTCCTCCTTACCCTCCTGCTGCCCGAATCATTTTATCCTAAACTCTGTAGTGCAAGCTTGAAGACCAGTGGTGGGGAGAACAGGAAAGCATAAAAGGTAAAAGCAGAACTATATTCTTCCCTAAGGACAAGACAGATCAGTTTGTTAAAGGAAACTTAGAGCTTCGCAACTTTGAAATCAGGTTTTAGAAATAATTTCAGAGTCTGTCAGCAAAGAACTTACTGAGTATGGAGTTTTGTTATGATTACACATGTACCATTGTGTGTCCTTTGCATGAACCTTTTGGGGGTTACAAATGACACTTGGCCTACTTTGAAGATTTGCATGATTTTTCATATTTAGACTCTAAACTCTAACCAATCTTATTGTGAGATGAAGGATGAAGATGCTCCATTATTAAAGATATAGAAATCAAAGGATACACGTATTTCTTCTAGTTGCTCAGGCAAAAGAGTAAAACTTAAATTTAAAAAAAACTTAATGCCATTCTTGACTTTTTCACATCCAGCTTCCAGACTGTCAACATATGCACTTAGCCTTACTATCAAAAACACACCCACATTCAACTAGCAAAACGAAGATAAAGGACATTTCCATGACTCCCAAAAAGTGACATCGGTAAGCATATGAAAAAGTCCTCAATTGTATTATCTTCAAAGAAATGGAAATTAAAGCCACAATGAAATACCTGTACATACCCATAAGAATTATTAAAGTCAAATGGCAAGTAATACCAAGTATTTCTAAGAACTGTGCTAGTGGATGGATAAACTAAAATAATCATGCTAAAAAAATGTTTCTTCATATCTACTGAAGTGAAAATACCCATACATCAAAAATCAGCAATTCCACTCCCAATTATATCCCTCTATCTTTACCAAAAAGATATATAAAGTTCTTGGCAGCACTATTCACTAGCCAAAGACAGGATACAATCAATAGTAGAATCATCATACTGTGTGACAGAGTATCACATTAAAAAAAAAAAAAATGAACTGCAAATAAATGAAAGAAGCCATAAACAAGACTATGTATGACCACATTAGTGGAGAGTTCACAAACTGGCACCCAAAAATCCTAAGTGCTGGCGTTAGCAGTGGTAGAGGGCTAATACTTTGGGAGGGAAGAGCCAGCCAAGCCTTCTGACAAGCTATTCTGTTTCTTAACAGAGTGCTAATTACAATTACACAGATGTATTCACTTTGTAAAAACTTCCCCCACTGTATTTTTCACTTTTCTGTATGTCTGCTATAATACAATATGAAATTTTATTGAAATCACCTCAATAAGGCTTTCTCTTTCTACCCCCCCCCAGTATTTCACATTCTTCTCCCTGGCTTATTTTTCCTCTCCTTGGCAATATCTAACATACGGTCTTACAACCTATATATATTTAACAAACTTTTTTTGTTTGTTGTCTGTCTCTACCCACTATACGATCACAAGCACAGCTATTTTGTCCATTTCACTGAGTACTGAGTTTTCAGAGCCCAGAACAATGTCTGGTAGATAGTCGGCACTCAAAACGTACTGATTTAATTAACTAATTTTACATCCTTGCCGAATTTAATTATATTTGTGAACCCAACCCATAAACTCTCGCAGTCATGGTTCACTCAGGCAGAAGCAGCTGCTGTTCTGGCTGAAGATTTCTCAACAAGTTTCCCAGCCCACTCCTCTCCTCTCTCCTCACATTTGGATGGGAAGTTTTACAAATTTCCAGGCCAGGTTCTATTCAGTTTGGAATACAACAGAAGACTGACTTGAACATCTATTTTTATAAAAGAAGCCCAAGGCATATTAACATCTTTCTTAGCCATGTCTGGGGACTCATCATGAGTTTAGGCAAATAAAACAAACTTAATTTTTTTTATTATTATTATAAAGTTTATTCCAGTTGACAATTTAGGCCATAGACATGTACATGAAAATTCCATAAAAGGGATGAGTATGTGGCGGGTTAGGAGGGTTGGAAATGGGAGGGAGTGGTCAGGGAGGGAAGGTGGTGGGTGGTCCCCAGGGAATACAAAGATGTGAAACACATATATAAAAAAATAAATTAAGAAAAAAAGGGAATCAGTACAATTTCTACGCTGGGGAGAAGCAGCTCTCCTGCCTGGCACTATGCAGATGGCTCTCTTTTTCTTTCTCCATTCCCTAATAACCCTGCCCTTTTTTTTTTCTCTTTTTTTAAATGTAATTTAAATTTTTTAATTTGCATATGTATGTATATTTATCTTTATATTACATTATTCCATTATTGTGTACCCCAGGGCTTTCCCACTTCACTAACATTTGTTAACCATCCTGATCTTTTGTGCGCTTCACCTCCCCCGCACCTTCTTCCCCCTCCTCCTCTCTTGCTCCATGGTTCAGTCCCATTGGTTGTTTTCATTCTTTCTTATTCATTTGTTAGTTTCTCCCTATATCCATCATATAAGTGAGACCATCATGTACTTCTCTTTTTCTTTTTGACTTATTTCTGCTAATATGAGTCTTTCTAGTTCCATCCATGTTGCTGCGAATGACATGTGTTTGTCCTCCTTGATGGATGCATAGTATTCCATCGTGTATATGTACCACTTTTTTTAGCCAATCATCTATTTTGGGGCATTTGGTTTGCTTCCAAATCTTGGCAATTGTAAAGAGAGCTGCAATGAACATGTGCATATAGGTGTCCTTTTGAATTAATGTTTTCATGTCCTCTGGGTAGATTCCTAGTAGTGGGATTGCTGGGTCAAATGGTAAGTTCACTTTCAATTGTTTGAGGGTCCCCCACACAGTCTTCCATAGTGGCTGGACCAGACAAACTTAATTTTACTTCATTTCTTTTCCCCCATGTAAGCATACAAATCAAGAAGTGCACCCCTACTCTGAGATCTCTGGTTCCTGATCCTAAATGTAGAAGTTGAGGGTACTCTACCTACTAATGAAAGTTATACCTCATTTTGCCAACCTTCAAGATATTTTAAAGCAGTGTGCTCAGTCTTTTCTCACCTGCTTTAGGCTGATCTCCCAAGCTGGGAACTTGACATTCACTTTTACCTCTAGCACCAGAGCACTAGGACTGGAAGCCCAATGAATGGTTCTGCGATAACAGAAACCACACTGGCTCCAGATAACCACACCTTTCTCTCAGTGCTATCAATTCACCTAGAGTAGAATTCTGCCAGAAATTCACATGAAACTTAATCCATTTCCCTTTCTTTAGAAAACAAAAACACAGATTCACTTTCAGATTTAGGGAGCTTCTTTCACCTTCTTGAAGTTTCCCAAATGTAATTCTTCGAAAATAACTGTGGTGTTCAGTATCCTGGGAAACAATTCATTTAAACTTGGAGAGTTCTTATTTTAAGTGAAGTAAGAATTCTGGTTTATTTTCATCTTTTTTCTTCTACCCTTTGCTATCGGAAAACTACTTTCTTTGCCAGAGAAGATAAGAGGAAAGAATGAATTACTTTGAACTTTCCTTTGTTAAAATTAAACAGTGAATATAGCGTCTTCTTATTCCTCATCTTGTTTTCTTATATATTGAAAACTTATAGTTCTTCTTTACTCAAGTTGAATTTAAGTACACTTTATGACACTTCACAAATACCCTTAGACATATGATCAACAGAAATGCAAGCCATGTGACCTCAAGAGGCCACCACAAGGGGCACAATAGCCAAAGGTTGGAAATGGAAACTCAAATGTCCATCAAGAGCAGAATATATAAGAAACTGTAAATTTAGAAAAACTATAACACAATGAAAATGAACTACAAGAAACCCATGAGATTTTACATGTTAATCAAAAGAAACCAGAAACAAATGAAAATATACTATATTATTCCATTTCTACAATTCTAAAAAAAATGTAAAAATTAATTTATCATGTTAAAATTAGCCCACCCTTAATCTGCAACAAATGACAAGAACTCACAATGGAGAAAAGAAAAATCTCTCCAGCAAATAGCACTAGGCAAAACTAGACAGTCACAAGTAAAAGAATAAAACTAGACTGCTATAACTCATACCATATCTATTTGATCAAAATGAACTAATGACTTGGATATTAGGCCTGAAACTATAAAATACAAAGAGGAGAACTGAGGCAAAATACTCTGAGACACTGCCTTCAGCAATGACTTGGGGACTCTGCTACAATGGCAAGCAACACAAAAGCAAACTAAAACACATAGGACTACATCAAATTAAAAAGTACCTGCACCATGAGAGAAATTATTCATCTAGTGAGAAGGCACTCTACTAGTGGAAGAAAACATTTGCATATCATGCATCCAACAAGATCTACAAAGAATTCATGAAGAACAAAAATAACCTAAACAAAAAGTGGGCAGAAGATCTGAAGAGATACTTCTCCAAAAAGACATATTGAAGACCAAGAGGCACAGAAAAAGTTCTCTATCATTTATCAGGAAAATGCAAATCAAAACCACAATGAAAAATGACCTTCACCAGTTGGAATGGCCCACATCAAAAAGTTCAGAAATGACAAATGTTGACAAGCAAGTGGAGAAAAAAGAACCCTTATCTATTGTTGGTGGAACATAAACTTGTCCACTCTTTGGGTTCTGACCTAATTTGTGGTTACATGGCCAAAGATGCCAGAAGGTTGAGACCTTCGGTAATACAGCACCATTACGGTGCCTCCCTTTGGGAAAAAGGTGAAGAAAACTCAGACAGCACATCAAGTGCAAACCAAGATGCAAAGAAGAGCTGTTAGGTCTGGTTCTGTGGTTCCTGCGTGAAAATAGCTGCTGGAGGTGTGCGGACCTGCACCACCACTTCTGCAACCAGAGCAAAGTTAGTCAGTGAACTGAGGGGCTTGGAAGACAAGATGAGCCTCCACATTTTAAGAGACAGCCAGGTGGCAGTAACTGGGATGATCTATGTAACAGTACTTCTTCAATTTGTTAACTGTGTTGATGATTTGACATACATTGTGTGAGTTTTAGTTGTAAAGAGAATGATTTGGAAATCAAAATCCTAAATTTTACAAAGTTAAACTTGTCCAGTCTCTATGGTAAACACTATAGAGGTTTCTCAAAATAGTAAAACTAGCTCTATCATATGAGCCAGTAATTCCAGTCCTGGGTATTCATCCAAAGAATACAAAAACACCAACTGAAAAGATAAATGTATCACTATATTCACTGCAGCGCCACAGTGATGATACAGAAACATCTCTAGTATCCAATGACAGGTGACTAGATAAAGTTATGGTCTAGGTACACAATGGAATACTACTAGACCATGAAAAAGGTAAAACCTTACAATTTGTGGCAACATGGATACTATTGGAAGGGATTACATTAAGTAAAATAAACCAGAAGGAAAAAATAAACAGACGATTTCATTCACACCTGAAATACAAAGAAACTAAGCAAAGTAAGAGAAAAAAGCAAATCAAAACAAACCTTGAAGTTGAATTGCAGAATTAAGGTACTAGGGGGAGATGGGGTTGGGATAGATAGGGTAGGAGTTGAGTGCATCATGGGGGAAGGTTATCAGCATTTGTGTGGTAGGTGTGGTGTGGCAACCCTCAATGAAGAAATACGAATTGTACTCCTAAACATACACAGTGCCATAAACCAACATTGTAAATAAATACACATACACACACAAATACAAACTATTAGTGAAATTCAAAACAATGGTTACCAATTGGGGGAAATGTTGGATAATGCTGCAAAGACTCACAAGAGGGTGTCTGAGGAGCTGGTAATATATTTTCTTCCTTAACTTTACAGGGTGGTTACATATGTGTATTTATTTTCTAATAACTTACCGGTTTTTACTATGTGTGCAATTGGCGTACGTTACACTTTCAAAAAGTGTTTTAATCATTGTGGAAAAGTCAGGTGTGGTGCCGCATGCCTGCAATCCAAGTGCTGGGAGGCAAGAGGCCAAGCATCACTTGAGTTTGTTGGTTTAGGACAACATAGTAAGACCTGGTCTCAAAAAAGCAGTTGGGCGTGGTGGCAGGCAACTGTAATCCAAGCTACCTGGGAAACTGAGGCTGGGGATCACTTGAGTCCACAGAATTGGGACTACCCCGGGCAACATAGCAAGATCCAGTCTCAAAAAAATAAATAAATAAATAATCATTTTGGACATTTCAAATTGTTTCCTACAAGCCATTAGTCATCCTACGTATAATCATTTAAATCATTTGCAATTCAGTCTGTTCTTTTGTTTCCCTGCTTGTGCCCTTTTCTCTTCTGTATACCACTTAAAAATCTGGCTTTCTTTTAACGTATCTAAGTTAAAAAAAAAAAAAACCCACAGAATAGGAGAAAATTTACGCAAAACATATCTGATAAAAGATTTGTACCTAGCACATATAAACAACTCTCAGCACTCAATAATAAAATGCCAAGGATCTCAGACATTTCTCCAAGTAAGATCTAAATGACCAACAAACACATGAGATGCTCAACATCATTTGTAGATAAGGAAATGCAAATCTACAATGAGAGACCACTTCACACTCACTGGGAGAGCTAAAGTAAAAAAGCAACACGTGTTGACAAGGACCTGAACAAATCAGAACCTTCCTACACTGCTGACAGTAGTGAAAAGGTACAAATAGCTACTTTGGAAAATGGCCTGAGCACTTGTAAAAAGAGCTACCAGCAAATCCACTCATAGGTGTAGGCCCAAAAGAAATGGAAACACTTAAGAAGATGAAAACTCATACATGAATAACAGCATTATTCTTAATAGTCAGAAAGTGAAAACCAAATGTCCATCAACTCATGAAAAATACATGTTGTCTAGCCATACAACAAAGTATTACTCAGCAATAAAAATTAAGTATTGATAAATCCTACACATGGGTGAACCTTAAGAACATGCTGAGTCATAAAAGATCACATATTACATGATTCCATTTATATAAAATTTCCAGAATAGGCAAATCTATAGAGACAGAAAGCAAATGAGTGGTTGCTTGGATCTAAGGGAGATGGGGAACAAGATAGCTAAGGGGTGAAGGATTTATTTTCCAGGTGATGAAGATGTTCTAAAATTGACTGTGGTGACAGCTGCACATTGCTGTGAACATACTATAACCCCAAACTGTATACTTTACATCCAGCTACTTATATGATATGTGAATCATTTATCATATAATTTTTTTTCTTTTTTTTAAATCTGGCTTCTTTTGTAATGTCCCTAAACAGCTGTGCTGACTTCTTCAGAACCAGGCCTCATTTCTGTTTATCAGTGTGATTTGGTATCACACAATCACGTTTGTCTCTTGAAGCTTCCCACCCATCTAGACCAAACCATACTCCTTTTTATAGTTCTGCTGGCCTGAAAGGTATAATGTCTTTTCTTTAAGCCTTGGGAAATCTCTCTCTAGAAAAATCTAGGCTGTAAAACTCCATCATAAAGAAACCCTAAGACAGGAAAAAAAAAAAGACACTTTCACCCTAAGTTCTCAACATGAATCAGTTTGTCAGAATTTCCATTTTCTACCTTCTAAAAATAGAATTACCAATAAGTCAGGGACTTATCAGATGTCTCCATTTATAGGGCTGAAACTTCCACAAATATACAGATAGTTGCGATGCACCATTTATATACTACCTTATTCCTGTGCCAGCTTTGAACTTATACATATTTATTCAAGGATGCATTTAAGAGTAGGCTCGGGAATATAAAGCTGCAAAAGGCAGTCCTGGCCTTCAAGTTCTAGAGGGAGAAATAAACAGAAAGATAATTTTCACATGTGTTTGCAAAATTCCCCAAGTGTTTTTCTATTGTGGTGCTCAAAAAGTGAATTATAAGTTCCTGTTACTCATCTGTCAAATTCTACTTGCTCTCCAGAGAACAGATGCTCCCTCCAACAGTGCTCTGAACACAGGAGTGCTTCCACAAACTGTATGAATAACTGAATGAAAAAGTATGAATATGCAAGGAGAATCTGCTCTCTTAACCTCTGCTCACTGCTAAAATCCTCCCCTAAACCCTGTCATAGTACAGCCTGCACTAAAACTCTTGGATAGCAGATTAAGCCTGGAAAATACTCAAGTTGACTCTTCCCTCTGCACCTTCCTTCTGCCCTGTCTGATTACTAAACTTTCCTACCCCTGATCTTCCACCATCTGACACCCAGGGAAAAGCATTCAGATGATCTTTCACACACAATTACCAATGAGATGGAATTTTCTTGTATAAAAGATGAAATTTATTTTACAAAGCCAAGAACCAACTCATTATAATCCAAATGAAATCTATCTTTCCACCAAGGTCTTTAAAAATCCAAGGGAAAGAGACCAGGAAGCCTGGAAAGCTGGGAAGGCTTGTAAGAAGGAAAGATGGGTGGATAATTGACATCATTTTGTCATCTATCACATTTTGTCTCTATCACACAGTACCTGGCATTGAGTGAGAGCTGCCACACAAGGAACCAACAGTATGAGCTCCCATTTACTGGCAAATCATCCAGACTGTGGGAGGGGCACTGAGAGCACAGCTTCATTTACTCTTGACAATAATCCTGTGAGTTAAGCATCATCATTGTCCCCTTTTTATGCTGAGGAACTGCCTTCGGGTCACACTGGTAAGTGGAACCAAGATCTTTTATTCCACTCTATGTGTCACTGCCCCGTATCATGAAACATTATGTAATCCAGAGATGCGATCCAGCCTCTAAATCCATTCCCCCACCCCCACTGCCAGAATTAGATGTTTTCAGAACTCAGAACTGCATTAGGCAAAACACAAAACCAAGGGGTACCTGAGTGTTATGTAGCTAAGTAGCTGGGCAGGACAAGCATGCACATATAGAACTCTTTGTCTAAAGAGTTCTGCTTTGTGCAAATGACTTATTCCATCTGTGCAGCTCTGATTGATGCAAAGTTCATCAAGCAGAGATTAGTCGAATTTCAACTGTGGGCAATGGTGGGTTTGCCTTGGTGCATGCGTGTGGGTGTGGCTGAACAAGCAGGGGCACTGGACAGGCTTGGGACAGCTCCCTTTCCAGCTGACCCTGGACAGCTCCCCTGCTGTCTGGTACCTACCCAGACCAAACAAACCCAGACCAAGAGATACAAGGGTACTTACAGGTGGCTTCATGTTTTTCTTTTCTATGCTATTTATCACCCTTATTGAAATCTTTCCTTAGGTAAAGTAGGGATGATCTTCTGGGGGAATTCCTTATCACAGAGATGGGTCTATCCCAGGAACCTTTGTTCCTCTTAGGCAGGAAATTCTCATACTGGTACGAAGGAGAGGAGCCTAAGGGTTTCTCGGCAGCATATGAGAAGCAACAAGTGGTTTTGGAGTCAATACTCCAGGCAGGTCAAAAGCAAATCAAAATCTTTGCAAAAGAAAGATACAAATCCATTTTGTAAGTTTAAAGTGTAAAACTGAGGGAAATTCCTTTCTCAAATATTCACTATGAAACTTAAAAAGCGTATCCAAGAAAGTGTTAGTACATAACAACAATTCAAGAATAAAACTGATTCTTGTTTTCCCTGCTCTGAATTCTTCTGTCCTTAACCCTGGACACACAGTGGACACAAACATCTCACATCCTGCCCTACAGTATTGGGCATTCTTACACATCCAAAATAAATTAAAATGAAATTAATGTTTGAGAAAAGCACTTGGAATGCCAACTACCATATTACAAAGTTTCAGAATATAACAGACTTGTAACTATCCACAGGGAAATCTAAGTTCAAAGCTTTGTCCTTATTGTTTTCTTTTAAATTTTTTTTTTTAACTGAGGGGATTATTTGACTACACTCATCAGGTATTGCCACCATTGTGCACTTACCACCAACTCACAGGCAGTTCATCACCATGGTCCAGTGAGCCCCTCCATGTTTTCCTTCTGAGAAATCCCAGACATTGCTGTATTTCACACAGGCCCCCAAGGCTGCAGAAATACTATCTTTTTCCCGGGATCTCTCTTCCTCCTCCCCATCAAATTTCCTCATAAAGACTTCTTTTACTGCACAGATTCCTATCTTTTGCTTGTTTTTAGAAGCCATTTTCAAGAGCTGGGAAGCATAAAAACATTAATGCTGGATATCCTTGGGTGGCAGAATGATGGATGACTGTTCTTCGTACTTTCCTGTATTCCCCAATCATGCAGGCTTTCATTTGAAGAAAGAAAAGAAAAAGACTGCATTTCAATGAATCTCTTCATCTCTGCTGGACATTGTCTTTATCCTTCCCAAGATCCCCAGTGAGCTGAAAGGGTCTTGAGGACAGAACTGAAAAATTATCAGCAAAACACTCAGCAGAGTACCTCACACAGGAGCAGTTAGTTACCTGGCACAAAACAGCTCAATAGGTATTTCTTCAGCAAATGATAAATATTCAGTTAAAATTTAGAAATGGACATTGCTGACTGACACTGGGAGAACCAAGATGTGAATGTGACATGTCCTTAGCAAACTTGAATTATTGCCATTATATAGCATTACTTAAAAGGTAGCTTTCAAACACTAGAAGCAGTTTAACATGAAAAGTCTACAACCCAAAGACAAGGTGAGCTACTCAAGGTGATCCACAGCTGTAGTGGCAAACAAAGAAGAGGATAGTGAACAGACTTAAGGTCTTCCTAATTGCTAAAATGAGCATATCAGGAATTGAATCAGGATTAAATAACCCCACTCAGAATGCACATCAGGGTCGGGCACGGTGGCACGTGTGCCTTTAATCCTAGCCTAGGAAGGGAGGCCAAGACTAGGAATCACTTGTGTCCAAAGGTTCGAGACCCACCTGGGGCAACATAGCGAGACCTACTCTCAAAAATAGCTGGGCATGGGTGGCGCATGCCTGTAATCCCAGCTACCTGGGAGACTGAGGCTAGGGATCACTTGAGTCCATGGTACCCTGGGCAACATGAGTCTGTGGTTCCCCAGGCAACACAGCAATACCTAATCTCGAAAAAAGAAAAAAGAAGAATGCACATCATGACCCTGGTCAGCTACCCACCTTCAACAATACTCTGTAAAACCAATCTTTGTTCCTAACATTAAATAAATCAAATAGTAAAGCAAACATGAGATTAAGATAAAACCAACCCAGTCATATTATTACACCATGAAAAATACTTGTCTGATAAACCAATATATTAGGACAGAAAATTTCTAGGACTGATATAACATGAAAGAGAAGTCTCAAATATGTGATTCGAAAAAAGACCTGAATGTAAAGTTTAAAGAAAGGTTTACTGGATTCAATAGAATTTAATATACATACAAAGCTCGCAACTTAATAGAAATGTTAAGGTTAATATGGTTTTCTCCTTTTTCACCATGGTCTCAGTTAACTAAATTAACCTATATTAACTCAGTTCTGCTTGATCAATTAAATCTGTATTTCCTAGTAGCATACTGTAGCTAAAACAGATCTTACTGCTGTATCTTTAACTTCTTCTCTGTTATCCTCTCTTAAAAATCTATATGTTTCTAATATGCCTCCAGGCTCTTAGATGGTATTTATTTCAAAACAAAGCAGATGCTGACTTGATGACAGCATGATAAATTTCAGGGCAATAGGCGGAAGTCAATGACAGAATGACAACTTCACAGCAGAACCCATGCTGTAAGATGAGAAAGAAAAAACATTTCTCAAGTTTCCTGTCTTGCCTTCAGTTGGGAAGTAATGTGAAGGCGTTCTCACCAGAAAACAAATTCTGTGGTTATTACAAATGCTGTGAAGATTTATATTTATTTCACCACAACTATAAATATTTACACTTCATCTACCTATTTGTACTAGAAACATGCACAAAAACTCGGGCCTTGAGGTTCTCAAGCAGGAGAGTCCCACATGAGGCTGTCTACCACAGTTGGCCAGAGAAAACACTTGGTGAGAGCCACTGGCTCCATGCCACTGCACGGGAGAAAACTAAACACACCAACCAAGAATCCTGCCTAGGAATGTAAGATAACTTGCTTCTATTCATGCCCAAAAAGCTCGCCAACCTACCACCTAATTTTTCCTAGTGAAACCAACAAAAGAAGGTGGTGTAACTTCTCTGAAAACTGGGTCTCAGTTACCCAGAAAAATTCAGAGATGAGAGTCTGAAAGCAAAGCAAGTTACTTCACCTTACTGAACTCAGTTCTGTCATCTGTTGAATGCTGACAATACTTATTTCACAAGGATAAAATGGAGTAACACAGGTAACAAAATTAGCACAACTAATTCACTGGGAAGTGCAGTCAAAGGTATGTGTGAGCATTATCCTGAGCACTGTAGAGGCCACCTTGGCAGGTCAAAGTCCTACAACAGACACAGAAAAAGAAACCACCAAACGGCTCTGGGAAGTGCAGAGCATCACTAAAAATACAGAAAGCAGTCTCTAACACTCCACAGTGACACACCACCAGCAAATAACAAACTATATACCACACTTTAAAATTCCACCAGCAAGACCAGCCAGGTTTTTGTTGGATAAATGGGTGGAGAGGCTTCTATCATCAGCGTGGCATATTATTTAAAACAAATTACAAGTCTAACTAAGGGTTATGGCTACCCTGTTATAGATAGACAGGTTTTTTTGCATTCCCAACAGTAAAATTAATTCCAGGCACACAGGCAAAACAGGACTGCAGCTACTCCAGTCCCACCAGATGACTGCACTAGAAAACTCAACTCAGCTGCCACTGCAATGCATGCTAATATAAGAAGAAATTCTATAAGAGGAACACATCGTACTGACTCCTACTCAAGAGTCCTAGGTCTATCTTGGAGGCTTGTTATAAAGATTAGCAATATAATCTGACAAGAAGCACCTGGCACACAGTGGGTACTCAATAAACAGCCAATGTTAATTTTATTACCAGGTAGCAACAAAATCAAAAGGCTAAACCTGTCATGAAGCAACTGAAAATCGAGTGACTCCCTTTCAACTGAGAAACTAAGTCATATAAAAACCATGTGAATAAAAACCACTGTAACAAATTTTTACAACAGGGCAAATCAGTCAAGAGCAGTGCACTGGTGCATCACCCAACAATGAATGCTGTGTGCCCAGCCCTCCTGGCCAAGCAAGCAAAGTAAAAGAAAAATGATCACTACCCCCACAGAATCTGAATCTCACTAAGGAAAAATCCAATTCCCCACTTGTCTCTATGCCCTATGAAGGCAAAGCCTACATTTACATTGCCACACAATGCAGGCTATCTGTAAAAATTTGGCAAACAAATGAGACCCTCCTATGATCTCAGGACTGGGGTGTTCCCCTCAGAAGTTACGGAAGGCTGGCTGCACAGACTGCTCAATCTAAAGCTCCATCATGGCAACAGAACAGTTCTCACTGTGCTCCTAGGAAGGTCTGAGAGGCCTTCACAGTGGCCTCATTCAGACTGATCTAGTCTACGCCTCTATACCTGAATACAGTGCTACTGGAAAAGTTCTTTCTGAAGGTTACTGGAAGATATGAATTTACTCTATTCTTTGTGTTCTAGCATACAGAGCTTGAAAAATCAAAGTCCCTTTCTTCCTTTCACATGCCTTTCAATGGGGTGACTAGGGATGAAGTTCCCTTTGCGTCTTCTTCAGCCTAAATACCCCAGCTGAATCACACATTGATTATTAAACGCTTGGTTCTTTAAGTATACAGCAGCACTCCACAGAAGGGAGAAAAGAAGGTGTCACAGTAACTTGATAGATATCAATGGAGATGAGAAAGATCAGATAGTGATGGGGGTGGTATTACCAGAGGGAAGCAGGGAGAGAAAATAATAATGGGAAGAGTAATATGCAAAAGAGATAAGATGTAGTAAGGCTATGGGGAAGGAGCTTGTTAGATTTCACATACTTTTTAAATTGAATAGAATCAAAATAAAAAAATGAACAAACCGTAAAAGAGGTCAGCTGGGGAGAGAGAAGTCCATCATATGAAGGTAGAGACACAGTCCTGAGAGACCAAAGTAATCAGATTAACAGAGAAGAAGCCCCCCAGAAAGGTCAAAAAAGCAACAGGAGAATTTGAGGTGAAAGAACCGTAACCACCTTAGTTCCTTGAGCCTGGCACAGGTACTTCAGTAGTACATCAGAAAGAAGACACAGATGAGACAGCCTGAAGCCAAGGGCAACAGAGGAAAGATGGTCAGAAAGGAGATGGGTGGAGCCACAGAACAAAGGAGAAGGATTTGTTCCAAGACAGTGGCAATAAAACTAAGAGGAAAAGCTGAAGAACACATCAAAAGGACAAAAAAGTCACCAGATCAAAGGCAAAAAGAGAGAATCAAATGATGACATCAAGAAGATATCTGAAAATTTCAAAAAAGCAGGAGGTAAAGCTCAAGCCAGAAGAGGCCAGAAGCCACTGCACAATGTCAGGGAACACATGCTGCAGAGCCCATTCAGATGAAGCACCCAAAAAATGAAAATCCATAGACAGCTGAGTGGTGGGCTAGGTCTGAGAGCAAAAGGGGAGGGCAAGGTTGAGCAGGAAAGGGGTTGTGTGTCACTGCAAAAGCGTCTGGTATTTCTTGTAGGGATAGGTGATGAACATGTTTTAAGACTGTTTATGGAGATGTCATGCTCCATAAACTCCACAATATACTAAAGACACAAACCTGTAACTTCAAATGGGAGAATTATACAGTAAGTAAATTACAACCCAATAAAGGTGTTAACAAAACCCATACCCACTTTAGATATGTCTATTAGGTAGTGTGACTTCAGAAACTAGAGTATCTCTCCAATAGCAATGATTATTAGACTCAAGTTGAAATAAAAAGTATCAGACACTGTGCAAAATCCTAAGAAACATTTTGGAAAGTCTGAGTTATATTCCTGAGATGGTGGGGGAGAGGGTGGACAGTTACGCATAGAAAAGAGAAATTTGAACAAGACCTATACACTTAAATCTTATTTATTTCTCCCAATGGTCTAAAGTTTCTAGTAAGTACTTCAAAGGGCTTAGGGTCTTCTCCAACAATTGCATAAAGTAATAACTATATTGCACACCTACAGCAGAAGCAGAAATAAAATAATGTATACATAACAATGTGAACCTATTTTTCAAATTGGAGAACCAGACAAAAACCTTAACATGGAGAGATGTCCTCTTGCTTCAAAGATACAAAAGTTACCCAAATAATCTCTGCCACCATGATAACCACTGAAAACTGCAATTCATGTTTCCATGATGCCTTCCCTTGCTAGGAAAGCCTTTACTGCTCTCTTTTCACCAAGCACGGAGAATATTACTTAGATGGAGAATTCAAGGACTGTCAGTTACTCATCAGAAGTTATTTTCATTGCCTGTGTCAGGCCCTCAAAAGCACTCTTAATGGTGCCCTTACCTTTCTTCCTAAATCACATCACCTACCATGGGCGCACAAACCAAGGACGTCAGTAAGGAAAGAGCCATAGTACTTATACTCAAACCGCCGGGGAACTACAAGAACCAGGACCATCAGGATATGGTTGACTGAAGACGTTCTAAAGCAACATCTAACTGCAGGGAAGATGTCAGTGGTCAGCAAATACCGCATTCCAAGGACATAACTATTTGCTGCTAACTATATCCTGCTACCTCTAGCAGTGAATTCATTTGAATTCGCTTGAATGACTCCAAAATACCACTGATTGAAATAGAAGAGGATAGTTTTCAACCTTTTTCACTGGATGTTAAATGTTAATTTGGTAGGTTCAAATGAACACATTTCATCTGCCTATAAAAAAATGTTAAAGCAAGTCAAAAACCTAGATGTAGAAAAATCGGTATTCTAAATCAAGAAACCTGGACAGTGGTCTCCTTAGTAAATTTCACCTATTAGACCATTTGCAAACTACCCAAGCTATGTACAGAAAGCCTAAAATTATAAAAACCAAGAAAGAAAGCTGCTGTGGTTTTTAACTAAAATATCCTCCCACCTACATGAGTTCACACTTTGTCTTAAGGGTAAGTCAGTGCCACACAGGCCCCCACACAAAACAATGTGTGAGACCCTATGGGAAACCAAAACATCAAGTCCTCCCCGAAGTTGGCCAGGAATCACAGAATGGTCCATTTCCACCTACTGGAAAGAAAACAAGCACTTGGAAGGTAAATGTCAGCTTTCCACACACAACAGCCTCTGAGGTAAGCAACTCAAGAGACCACAAAGTACTTCAGATGCTAACCGGCCTCCCTGCCATAAATACCATGACTGTAGAAAACACATTTAGAAGTTTTAGATCTTCTAAACACATTTAGATCTCATTTGATCTCAAGAATTCTGAAAAGGAAAATTAATTTCCCCATTTCACAGATGAGAAAACTGAGACGTCTCACAAACAGGAACATATCCAGGCTGCCAGCTTGACCTCTCTGCTGGCACAGCAACTGGCATCTCACACCCAACACAGAAATCAGCTCACACCCCACCCAAACCTGCTCCTCCTGTCTGCTTCATCGCAACAAATGGCACCTGCATTATTCCAGCTGCTCAAGCCCAAAACTGTGATGTTATTATTGACTCCACTCTTTCTTTCACTCCAGATCATCCCCCCCTGCCCCCCCACCACAAGGGAACACTGTTAGTACCAAATGCCAGTCACTTTTTAGCTCCACTGCTACTAACATTACATCTTGCTCAATTTATTGCAAAAACCCCTAATATCTCTTACCCCATTCATTGTATTCTCTACAGAAGTTAAGTCCATTAAATATGTCAGATCACAAATATATAGTGTCACATACACATGGACTATACCCATTTACATTGAAATATACAGAAACAAAACAAAGGGTGAGATTAATCCAAGCTAATAACAAACCCTAGAAATTCAACAGCAGAATGAGGCTACCAGAAGGGGAGGAGTGAAAATGAAGCTGGGAAGGGAGCACAGTGGGCTGTGAGGATGTACTGTGATGGGTGTTTTGGTACTGGGTATGGCATAGTAACAACACCTGCAGGGGGAGACCCTATCCCTCTAAAACACAATGTTATGAATCAGTGTTACAATGTTGCAAATCAGTGTTATCACAATTAAAAAATAAGTTCAGATCAAACCTTTAGAATGTTCCCAGTGACTTCCCAGTGCTGCTCACAGCAGTATACCAAAGATGAGAACAGTATCTGCAATCTAGAAGGTGCTTAGTGAATGCTAATTAGTAGGTGAAGAAAAATGGTCAATGTCATAAGGTCAGGACAAAAATGAATCTCCCAGTTTTCTTTCTTAACAATGAGACCAGAATTAAAATAGCCACAATACCCATGGGGAAGAAATTCTTAAATTTCACTTTGCATAACTGAACCTTCTACCACGAAATCAACACTGTGTTGAATTTCTGACAACAAATTAAAATGAAAATATCATTTCACAAAGTCATGAAATCTCCTACTGAGTTACCTGAACTTTACATACTTGGCAGTATGGGCAACTACCAGCTTAATTTTCACAGTGGAATCGGCAGTGAAACTCTTCTGCATTCAATGACATGATGTCACCATCTCTCAAGACTCCCACACACAAACGACAAAAGCTCTAAAAGATTAAGAACTGAGCACCTAAAAGAAGGGGTGATAAGCATTTCTAAATCTCCCACACTGGCACCAACCATCTAAAACAGGGTGTAACATGTAAAAGCAAAAAGGTTCCATTCAGAATCTTCTGTTACCAAATCTCTCCTAGTAAACTAAAAATGTTGATTGTTTTCAGATCACAGTGAAACTATCACTAAAATTATCTACCCTTATACAATTTTCTCACTAACAGAGTTAAAAACACAAACTCTAAATTCTATTTTCAGTTATTTTCAAAAACATTTCTACTATCTGCAAAGTGCCCCAAAATCTCATTAACCCACAATAAACAATTCATAGAATTTTAACAGTAGGCCTTAAAAAGAAACATAATTTGACCGCATCCTTATTCGTGTTATAAATTAGTTAATAATTTATAAGTTAGTTTATAGTAAACAGTGAAGACCTATTAAATGAATAAACTAAGATCTAAAAGGGGCAAATGACACTGATAATTCAAGAGTAACAATTTTTTAAAAAAGCAGAATTAGCCAAAAGTAGGTTTCTAAATTCTCTTTGAGTGGACATGGAAGCAGAGGAAAACCAAGATTTGAAATCCTTATCTGGGTACTTGGGAAAATCTCAACCAAAAATCATTAAAGCCAATTTCCTTTAGTTTTGTTACTTAGAAAATAAATTTTGCCAAGACATATCTCCTTGGAAACCAAAAGGCAGAAATGCCTAGTGCTTCTTTCTTCCCCTACACAAAGAATATTTAATATAGAACTATTTTCACAATAAACAATTATAATTGTTTGGCATCAAAAAACAGGTGGTCTTTGACCCCCCTCCAAAAAAAAATTTCCAACCAGATAGAGAAAACAGAACACTGAGAAGGGCTCATCTGTCACTAGAAGAGTAAACAGAAGCATATCAGAAGCCTCATATCCTTTTTTCACCAGAGGGAGCACCAGCCCTACCCCCTCTATTCCCCCTACATTTAGGGGCAGTCAATAAATACCTAAAGGATAAAGAGCAGTTGCTCCTTGGAGCCCCCATCCCTATATAAACAAATTGCTTTAGTAATCATAAAATAAACCTTTAGTACAGTCCTACTACATACTAGCATATTATATTTTCCTCTACTGAAATTCTACCAAACGCCCTTTCAAGTAATATACCTGATAGGGTTATCCCCAACGTTTTATTAAGACTCTATGTCTTAAGAACCTTCATTTACTTATAGAAGCAATCAGCTTGTGTTCTCACTCTAACCTCGTTTCCTCTACTCATTCCATACAAACTAGTCATGTTGATGTTCTGTTCTTTGCACATTCTAGCAAATGAAACAGTGTTAAGGTTAAGTATTCATTTAATGTACATGGTCCACTGCTATTCAATGAACAAATACAAAAAATCAGAAGCTCCTGGATTAAAACAAGGCAGGCAACTTAGTGCCATGGGAAAAAAAGTATCCTAAATGACAGCTCTTTTAACTGATACCACTGAAAATCTTGAAATTACTACCAGTCACTTTTAAAGACTTTCACGTAGTCCTGTGACACAACTGATTCAGTTTGTATTTTTAATTGAGGCACAGAACCAGTCTTCAAAATTAATGAAAAGTTCACTACTTTTTTGAAGTTTTCCCAAGTCACTGCTCTAAATATCTATAAAAGCACTTTGTGAACCATGAGGTGCTAGACACACAGCTCTTCCTAGCTAACTGCCACCCCACAGACTCACATACATTCTGCCAGTTAGTGGATTTAGCCCCTTTTTTAAAAAAAGTCTTTGACTGGTGGACTCTACTTTCAAGCTCTCTATTACTATTACTCAACACCTAGAGTAGCATAAATTAAAAAATGCCCCTCAAAGCTCCTAAGAGTATAAAATATAAAACAAAATAAGTAATCAAAACAGTGTGGTAATGACATCAATACTGCCAAACAGGCCAACGGACTAAAATGGAAAACACAGAAATTAACCTCCATGCAAATGGCCAACTTAGGTTCAACAAAGATATCAAGACCACTCAAAGGAAAAAGGACAGTCTCTTCAATAACTGGTGGTAAGAAAAACAGAGATCCATGTGCAAACAAATGAAGTTGGGCCTTTATCTTATACATATCCAAAAATTAACTCAAAATGTATTAAAAATCTAAGAAAATGTAAAATTAAAACTACAAAACTTCTATTAAAAAGAAAACTTGGCCCGGGCACAGTTGTGCGTGCCTGTAAGTGACAGCTTATGGAGTCACGGCAGGGTCTGGGATCACAGTTCAAGTCCCACCGTGTCAACATAGTGAGACCAAGTCTCAAAAAATAGCTGGGCATGGTGGTGCGCACCTGTAATCCTAGCTACCTGGGAAGCTGAGGCTGGAGACTGCTTGAATCCGTGGTACCACAGGCAATGTGAGCCTGCGGTTCCACGGGCAAAAATAGCGAGACCTAGTCTCAAAAAAAAAAAAAAAAGAAAGAAAGAAAGAAAGAAAACATAAGCTGGCTGCAGTGGCGCGTGGCTTTAATCCCAAGTCTAGGATGGGAGGCTGAGACTGGGACTTGCTTGAGTTCGTGGTTTTGAGACCCGCCCAGGGCAACATAGTGAGACCTAGCCTCAAAAAACAGCTGGGCATTTTGGTGTGTGCCTGTCATCCCAGCTACCTGGGAGTCTGAAGCTGGGGATCGCTTGCGTCCGTGGTACCCCGGGGCAACAGAGTCTGCGGGGTTCCCCAGGCAACATAGCAAGACCTAGCCTTAAAAAAAAAAAAAAAAAAAACTTAAATGGAAAACTTCATGACACTGAATGTGGCAATGATTTCTTGGCACAGAGCACAAAAGCAAAAAACAGATAAATGGAACATCACATTTAAAATTTTCCATGCATCAGATACTAAAAAAAATGTAAAGACAACAAAGGAATGCATAGAAAATAGTTATCATCTACCTGATAACAGTAATATCCAAGATGTATAAAGAACTCCTCCAAGTCAACAACAACAAAAATCTGCTACCTGTCTGAAGAACAGGTAAAGGACTTCAGGCCTTTCTCCAAAGAGACACAGAAGACCAACAAGAGATGCTCAACATCCCTATCATCAAGGAAATGCAAATAAAAACCACAATGAGATATTATCTCATACCCACTAGGATGACATTTAAACACAGAGAGAGAGAGAGAGAAAGAGAGAGACAGAGTGGGAAAGAATATTAAGTGTCGGCAAGGATGTGGAGAAATGGGAACCTTTGTATATACTCTGCTGGCAGAAATGTGAAGTGGGGCACTCACTATGAAAAACAATATGGAGATCACTCAGAAAATTAAAAGTAGAACTACCAGTGATCCAGCATTCCCACTTCTGGGAAGTATCCAAAAGAACTGAAAATAGGTCTCAAAGAGATATTTCTACCCCACATCCATAGCAGCATTATTGACAATAACCAAGAGGCCAAACCAACCAAGTACCCAGCAAGAGATGAATGAATATACTTCTGCACAGTCACTATAACACTTGGGCCACATACAAAACAGACTGCTAGGTGTACAGTAGCTCGAACTACTTACTAAACTCATATAAGCACACTCTATGAGGCTCACATGAATAAAGCTGCCAAATGACTGTTTTCT
This sequence comes from Uropsilus gracilis, assembly GCA_004024945.1. NCBI lineage: Eukaryota > Metazoa > Chordata > Mammalia > Eulipotyphla > Talpidae > Uropsilus > Uropsilus gracilis. Next base: position 141,922 of record PVHY01001777.1, read on the forward strand.
TAGAATGAATGTATATGTACAAACACTAGAATAGAATAGCTTTAAAAAGTAAGAAAATGCTGACACATGTACAAGTATGAACCTTAAAGACATTATGCTAAAATAAGTCACAAAAATACAGACACTCTATGATTCCACTTACATGGAGTATCTAGAGTAGTCAAATTCATAGAAATCAGAAAGACTAGTGATTGCCAGGAATGAGGAAAAGAGGAGGAGGAGGAAATGTTTAATGGAATAGACTTAGGAGATGAAAAAGTTCTGGAGATCTATTTCACAACAATGTGAATATATGTAACACTTTTGAACTGTACACTAAAAATGGCAAGATGGCAAATTCTGCAGTATGGTTTTTTTTACCACAACAAAAAACAAAAGCACCAACAAAAAAACAACCAAATTGGATTGACAAGTTCTATATCCACTGCAGGAATAAAAGCAGCCTGATCGTTTTAAGTTTTGGGCAGTCATTTCCAGATTTCTTCCAAGTTGTCTGTTTAGCCAATGGGATGCTACAGGAGATTCTGAGGCTCTCCTTTTCACCCATGCAAAAGGAACTTTCCATAACCCCCAGTCAGCGGTTTTCCAGTCGAAGTCCACTACTTATTTACTTTATTGTCAAGCATAGCTCCAAAAACTATACAAAAGTCATTTGTTCTCTCAACTAAGGGAGAAACGTAACAAAATCACCTACTGAGTTTCTTCAAATCTCCCACTCACCTGTTATCTAACATGCTTCCCCAGAGAAAAGCCCCATATAGTGGATGTTCTACCCTCTCTAACTAAGCTGCTTCCCCAAACATACATCCTACCCAAAATACTGAAAACCACTATTTGAAACACTTCCTTGAAAATGACCTTCAGAACAATCCCACTAACAGTGATTATTAGTCACACAAGTCTTTTCTGTGACTCTGAGAGCTCTCCTGTAACAACATCATTATACTCTCCTATTACAAAGGCTCAACACTACTATGCTCATTTAAAAATAAAGTAACACTGAGACTCTGAAGAATCAAAGACAGTTCTCAAACTGGAAAAGAAGCAAGGGTTAGGAACCACATTCAGTCTCAGATGGGCACTACCCGACCAGGCACAAACCCCATCTCAATGTAGACACAATTTCTTCACATGTGAAACAGCAGTTACTGAGACTCTGGCAAAGCACACTGGACGGTTTAAGGTCTTTATTCCAGCGGCCAGAGTTTGGAAACACACACTAACCCTCTTTCTGAGAATATTAATGTGTTTCTGAAATCTACAAAAGAAAAGCAGTTAATTCCAGCAACTGGCAGATTTATACTTTTTTAAAGAAAATGGGAAAACACTATTTTCCATTTTAACACTATTTTCCATTTTCTTCCTAGGTACACATAGGTGAAATGAGCAATAAAAGTCAAATTGGCTGGAAACTTTTAAACATTCTATTAATTAATGATTATATATCTTATAGGTACTTCCTTTTTAAGTTCTAACTGAATACACAAAATTCCAGTTATCATTTACTCTCCCAAGAACATCAAGAACTGAAAAGAAACCTGTAAAAACAAACAGTAAATTCTGGGAGGTAGGATTAGTAAAGGAAATGCTAAGTGTGCAATAGATCAAACTAGAATTCCTATCTGGACAAAGAATGTAGGATGTGAAAACAAACGAACTATCAAAAGATAAGACAGGAGTCAAAGTGAAAGATACTGATACACCTCAAAAGTTATTATAAGAGGCCAGGCATGGTGGTGCATGCCTGTAAGCGACAGCCTAGGAAGCCACGGCTGGGGCCAGGGATCGTGGTTCGAGTCCCACTGGGGGCACGTGGCAAAAACTAGTTCCAAAAAAATAAAGTTGGGCGTGGTGGCATGCGCCTGTAACCCCAGCTACCTGGGAAGCTGAGGCTGGGGATTGCTTGAGTTTGTGGTACCCCAGGCAACATGAGCCTATGGTTCCACGGGCAAAAATAGTGAGACCTAGTCTTAAAAATATATATATTATAAGACTGTGATACTTCAGTACAGAGCCCCTTTGCTTTTCATGTCAACAACCTTCTTCTGAGTGGTCCCAAAATCAGTCTAAGAGGAAGCAAGACACTGAACAGCAAAACTAATAACTGTACCTATAGCTTTGGGAAAGGCGATTCCTAGCCCCTGCCGCTTAATAGGCTGAAGCTTACAGGCACAAGCCACCGTGCCTGGCAACTTTGGGAAAGGCTTTGAAGAGAAAAGAATTACCAGAATTAACCAGTGTGTCTATGAAGTTCATTCAACCAGGACCTAATCTGGAGGAGACAAAACATGGAATCCAGTGGCAGCCACAGCTGGACATCAGGGCTGCTCAAAGGGTGCCTGAGCAACTGCATGTTTGTGCAGAGCAGCAAGCCTCCCTCTCCAAGCCAGTATTCTCCAATACCCATTTTTCCTCCTGCTTCTCTTGAGTTGCAAACAGGGAAATCTAATATTACATAATTGCCTGTTGCCCACAATTCAAAGTGAGGCATACTACAATCCTAATTAGAAAGAGAACTTAGTGTAACATGACAAGTAACAAATGAGAAATCTAAAAGCTGACAACTCTCAGCCCAGACCTCCAGAGGCAGAGAACCAGCTTTACCTGATTCTGGCACACTCACCTAGACACTACCTTTATCAAAGTCCAACTACAGAAGTGCTCTTCTTCTGGATCATTTTGGAGCCTATCTCAAGGTCTTCAAGTTCTCTTTGCAACAGGGATTACCTTACTCTCTCCAGGTCAGGGGAAAAATGGATTGGACTGGCAAAGCTTCCCCTATCCTCAAAAGTTACAAGCTAATACTCAAAGCAAGCGATTACACTTGGGTTAACCTATTCTTCTCTCTCAGCATCAGTATTAGAGATCCACAGCAAGGGGAGTTTCCCCTATGCTTCTGATAACCTGCTCCAGGGTTCATCTAAACCCACCAAAAATAAATAAATAAATAAATGAACCATCATTTAAGAGTAATTAATTTTTAAATAACCTTCAGAAGACAAACTATCACGTAAGTGTGCAGCTTTTTTTTGCCTTTTGCTAGTCATGAAAGAAAATTAAAAGCAAAATTATTTTTAATACCAAAAAAAAAGTGCAGTGACTAGAAAGCTGAATTTCAATCTCAAATGATATTTAAAAAGCACCATATGTAGAACAATGTACAAATTTCTGTATGAGCACTAAAAGAATAACAACGGTTACCCCTCCTCAGAAAGGGGGAGTTAGCCGGGTGGTAGCTCGTGCATGTAAGCTTCAGGCTATGATGCAGCTGGGGCTAGGGATCGCGGTTCGAGTCCCGCGTGGGGCAATACAGTAAGACCTAGTCCCAAAAAACAGCTGGAAGTGGTGGCGCATGCCTGTAATCCCAGCTGCCTGGGAAGCTGAGGCTGGGGACTGCTTGAGTCTGTGGTACCCCGGGCAACATGAGCCTGCGGTCATGGGCAAAAATAGCGAGACCTAGTCTAAAAAAAAAAAAAAAAAAAAAAAG